>JAIVFJ010000174.1:0-136521 GCA_025765615.1 Zopfochytrium polystomum | reverse complement strand
GTGAGAGAAGCAGGACGGGAGAGAGAGAAAGAGGCAGAGAGAGAGAGAGCGACAGAGCGAAGAGATGGAGAGACAGACAAAGAGACAAACAGCCTGTTGACTGTCAGTCCCAGAGAGTGGGGAGAGGAGAGGAGAGAGAAGAGAGAGAGAGAGAGAGAGAGAGAGAGAGAGGGGAGAGGAGAGAGAGAGAAACAGGGAGAAAGAAAGGGAGAGAGAGAGAGAGATGGAGACAGAGTGAGAGACAGAGACAGAGAGACAGGGAGAGAAACAGAGAAAGAGAGACAGAGAGAAAGAGCGAAGCGATAGAGAGACAGACAGAGAGACAGACAGCCCATTGACTGCCAGTCCTACTGACAGGGAGAGAGAGAAACAGAGACAGTGAGTGAGAGAGGGAGAGAGGGAGAGAGGCAGGGAGAGAGGCAGGGAGAGAGAGAGAGAGAAGGGAGGGAGAGAGAGACAGGCAGCAGAGAAACAGAGAAAGAGAGACAGAGAGACAGAGTGAGAGACAGAGGCAGAGAGACAGGAGAGAGACAGAGCGAGAAGATAGAGAGACAGACAGAGAGAGACAGACAGCCCACTGACTGCCAGTCCTACAGACAGGGAGGAAGACGGACAATCTGATAGACAGACATATCTGGTAGACAGACAATGCATTGTTGAGCTCCTTCCTTTTCCGATTTTTCCGCCATGTTTTGATTGGGCACCAAAGACAAAAAATTAGCCCCCTCCACTAATTGCAATTAGGAAACGGGTTTACCCGCAAAGCCTTGTTTCTTTACAAGGGGGTTGTTATTGCGATGGGTAACAGTTTTGAATGAAAGAATTTGTTGGGCTGGATTGTCTATGGGTTGTGCTGCTGTGGAGATGGAGGTGTACACTACTGAAGGTGGTGGAGGTGGGAGGTTGATCTTGGCTTCTATCAGTCTTGTGTTTATACAAAACTGTTACAAGGACCATCACTTGCAAAATGCTGTAAGTCATCCTTGCAGAGCAGCATCAGGTCAAAGCTCCTGCACACTGCTTGCACCAAAAGACCCAAAACTAACACCAACCTCCTCGTCCACCCTCCCTCCATGGGCTGTGTGTGCAGCCGACTCAATACTCTGCAGAGCCCCACAACACGATCCGTCCGTCCTCGCCGCCCGTCACAACCCTGGAGGCCTTAGGACCGAACGGGACCCGTGGGAGTTAGACGGTGCGGGGGAGGTCCCACAAACAATATAATAAAATGAATAAAATTTCACTCAACTGCTTTGTCCCAGTGCACTCCTCGCACGGTCTCGCTGTGTCCCCCGTTTAGAGTGTGAACGACCTCCATCCCGTCGAGCCCGACGTTTAGAATCGCCAAGTCCCCGCTGCCATGGAGGGGAAGGAGAGGTAGGGTGGTCAACATCTCAATTAGCCCGCAATTCGTCCCACTTTCACCTCCAACTTCCCAAAATGTACACAATCAAGAAAAACAACAACAAAAAAAAACCTCACCTCCACGTCCCCGAATAAAGATACAACCTCTGCTCCGCGGCCTCATAGTGCGCGTCCACCAAGTACTCCAAGTGGACCCCGCCCCGCGCCGCGAGCTCCCTCACGTCCCCGTACAGCTTGACGAGGTCCGCGTCCGGGAACGTGTACAGCCCAAACGTCTCGACGTGCGTCAGGCAGTACACGTACTCGCACGCTGGCCCAAAGTACCCGACCTTGTGCACCGAGTCGGCTTGATCACTTGGTGCAGGGAGTCGTCCTCGTCGAGGGTCGTGATGTCGAAGAAGTTGACGAGGCTGGGGGGCCCGGGTTGGGTTGGGTATGGATTGTGAAAGTTTTGGTGAGCCATCAGGCGCGAAGGAGCTTTGCATTTGGGTGGGGGGGATGGGGGGAAGCTGATTCCGTGTGTGCGTATGCAGTCTTACCCGTCCGTGCTTCCGGTAATGAGGGCGGTCGGGTTCGTTGGGTGGAATCGGACCTGGCCAACAAAACGCAGGCGGTTTCCGTGTTAACCTTTGTGTTTTCAAGCAACGTTGAAGAGAGGCCTGGGCACCAAAGGAAGGGGGTGGTCTACCTGGGTGATGTCGTCAGAGTGGCAGTCCTCGAAAGCAGCTAACGGTCTTGGGCTGGATCGAATGTCCCTTCAAAGAGGGGTGGTTTTTTTTTTCCCAAAAAGACTCGGTCAGCAACCCAAACCCTCCTCCGCACGCGCAGAAATGCTTGTTGAACGCCTCTTTTGCCCAAACAAAAGACAGGACCCCTCTCTCTCGCTCTCACCAGAAGAGTAGCCTCGGCGACTCGTCGTCGCCATTCTCTTTCTGTGGCTGCTCCGTTCCCGCGGCGACGATAGTGTTTGACGCGTTCAGCGAAAACGAGAGGATCGGTAGCTGGACTGGGCATGGTGTGGTGGCGGGACGAGAGGTGCGTGAAGTGAGGAGAAGAAATAGAAATCAGAAAACGATTTTAAAAAAGAAAAAAACCAAAAAACCAAAAAAATAAAAATAAAACAAGAAGAGAACAAGAATTAGAGGGGAACTCGGGCCTCACCGTCCATATGCATGACGAGCCGCCCGCCGGCTCTGGGTCGCATAGCCCCAGCCGGCCCTCGTGGCTCGCCCACCACAGCAGCGCGCCATCGGCTCCCTGCCCACCGCCGCCGGCAAAGTGGGCCTCGCTGAACGTCGGCGGCCGCTGCTGCTCGTGCGATCCCGGCTGTGCGACGAACGGCGCGAGGTTCACCGCCGGCACGAGGGTGTCGGCCGCAAAGACGGGGAGCGCCCCCGCGGCCGTCGGCGTGGCCAGGAGCGTCCGCGCGGGCGAGGCCACGACGTCGAGCACGTAGCCCAGGTCGGGCGAGTGGCTGGCGATCTGCCGGAACGGCATGAAATATGGCGAACGCCCAGAAATAATAACACAGAAGAAAACACAAAAAATTTGGCTGGCTGGAAAGAAAAAAAAAAAAGAAAGAAAGAAAGAAGAAAGAAAGAAAGAAACTCGACTGGATGGCAGTATTCGAACAATTGTCGTGCAGCAGCGACTGCCCCCCCCCCCTTTCACTTTCGCCTCCACACTACATGCTCGTCTCTCCCAAGCGTGTGTGTCACGCTCAGGCTATTCCGGTGGACAATGCAGTCCGAGTCCACGTACCCCAGCACCTCCTGTATCTCGCTGCTGCGACACCCGCGCACCCGTAAGATCTCGAGCGCCCCGTAGCTCACGATGCCCTTGCCGATCTCGACGACTTGGCCCTTCCACCGCGCGGCCACCTCCGCCTCCGACTCCCACAGCCTCGGGTCGTCGGCGGCCATCGCCTCGGCGCGGTTGGCAGACCCTTCGTCCTCCGCCACCGCCTCCTTGCGCACCACCGTTACGATCCGCACGCTCTGATCCGGGTTGAAGCTGCCCGCCACCCGACGATCCCGCCGCGAACAGCGAGCTGCGGCTGTCGCGCGTGATGGCCGCCGTCGCCCCCGCGTCGACGTAGATCACCCCGTGCGTCGCGAGCCCGTGCAGGATCCACCACTTGCGGTCCACCATCGGCTTGGCCTTTGCGAGGAACAGCGTCCCGACCGACGGCTCGTACTCGCAGCCGTCGTTGCGCTTTTCGTGCGCGGCGATTTCGTCGATGAGGGCGATGATGCGCTGCGGGTTGGAGCCGATCGTGATGAACATGGCGCAGCCCGCTGCGGTCGCGAGGTCGGCGGCGATCAGCTTCGTCACCATCCCGCCCGTGCCCAGTGCGGATCCTGGCGATGAGACCGTGACTGGAAGCAAACGTTAGAATCACCACGTAAGTGAGGCTGATACGCGCGAGGCCGATACCATGGGAGGGATTCAGTTTGGAGACAGGCGAAAGAAAGCCACCCCACCTTCCGCCTTCAGCTTCTCCACGTCGTGCACGACGCGAACGCGCTTCGCGGCGGGATTCGTCCTCGGGTTGTCAGTGTACAAGGCCTCGACGTCTGTGCAGAGAAAGAGGTAATCCGCGTTGACCATTCCCGCGGTGATGGCGCTGAGGGTGTCGTTGTCGCCGAACCTGATTTGGGCGTGCGATATGGTGTCGTTTTCGTTTACGATCGGAACAACGTTCATTTGCAAGAGTTCGCGGAACGTGTTGCACGCATTCAGGTATTGTGATCGCTGTGGAAAAAACACAGACAAATGGAGAGGGAGCGTGATCAGCAAGCGAACCAGGGAAGGACGGGGGGTGTGGCCTGCCTCTGCCATGTTCTCGCGAGTGATAAGGACTTGGGCGATAGGAATGTCGAACCGACCAAACAGGTCGTCGTAGAGTGCCATAAGGCGGCCTTGACCCACTGCCGCAACGGCCTTGATCATTTGCGAAAAAAAAAGCGCCGAGACGGGGCAGGGAAGTTTTTTTTTCGTTAGGAGCATGATGCTGGTCCTTAGTTTTCGCGCCTCCTGCGTTATACCTGGACTTGCGCGAGGTGCTTTGGGCGCCGCTCGAGGTTGAGGCGCTTCAGGCCGACGCCGACGGCGCCGCTGCTGACGATCACGACGGCGTGGCCCAGGTTACGCAGCTTGAAGACGACTTCGACGAGCAGGGATAGGTTGGACAGTTTGGGGAAGAGGGTTTTTTCGTCGCATATTGACGATGTTCCCAGCCTGAAGGGAGAGTTAGCGGGGCAAGGGGAGGAGGGAGGTGGCAAGCAGTAGACGAGGAGGCATGGACAGTCTGCCGCCCGCCTGCCGCGTAGTGTGCACTCACACACTCACTTGATGACAATGGTTAGCTTCGACGATTTCAGCTTTGCGGTGGTGGTGGTGCTGTTGTTGTTGTTGGAGGCCATTTGTGCGACTTTTTTGTTGATCTGATCGCTCGATATTTATGATTGGAACCAAACGAAATATAAAAAAAAAAAACGATTTCGATCTTTGCGTTTGCTTTTGAATACCATTTTTGCGGTGTGTGTAGGTTAACGCCCGCTTGCTACCAATCCCATGAGGCCGTCGCGAGAAAATCGCCCTTAGCCCCACGCACCTCCTCGCCTTGCAATCTACATGGGACGCCAGAAAGCACGACGGCGGAACAATCACGAGCAGCAGCGATCGAGCGAAAAAAAAAATTAAAACAAAATAGAAACTATATGCAAACTGTAGCAAAGAGAGAGCGAGCCGGGGGTTTGGGGGAAGGATTCGAACGGGGGGCCGAACGCTACGCTCGAGCTGCTGCTGCGACCAAAAAAATACCAAACCAAGGCACGGGGGAAGAAAAAAAAATCACGAACAAAAAAAAAAAAAAAAACAACTTTGATGGACGGCGCCCAAGAGGCCATAAAAGTCCCATACGCTTGTTCTCAGTTTCCTTTAGTCAAGGGCGGGGGGGCACAGAAGGATGGCCAGATCACATTTTGAGGGCTCAACTTATGATAACCTGGGGGTAAGGGCGGCGCAAAGCGAGTTCATGAGCTCAAAGAGTTACCGTCTCAAACAAAGGAGACGTCCCAACTCACCACCAGTACAACAGTGGCGACCACGCCCAGGAAAATGTACAGACAGCACAACTTGTCCCGAGACAACTTTTGGTAACGCGCGGCAGTGCGAAGTTCTCCCGTTGGCTTCCATGTTGATTGCAACCTCGTCCACGTTGGACACCACCATGTCTGCAGAAATGCGTTGTCACAAAGCCGCTTGCAAACAGATACGGGCGGACAAATTTTAGCATATATACCTAACGAGGGCTGCTGCTCATGAACAAGCGTCCCCAGGTCTCTGAAGATTTCATTCACTTCGATGATGGAGCGCTCAATATTCTGAAGATCTTCTTCCCGCTCCTGAATCAGTGCTTCGTTGTAATCGATTTCATTGTCCAAAATTTGCAACTGTTCGACGCGCTGCGAGGACTGGAGAAGGGATTGGGACTCGCTCGAGTGTTCCTCTTCCTCGCTGAAGAAAGTGGCGGAGCGGATGAAAAAGAAATGAAAAACAATATCAGCAATTTCTTTGGAAAGTAGGAAGAGAAGAAAAAAAAACGGCGGGGAGGCCAGGAAATAACGCAACTGCAGTTGCTGCTGGACTCTTGCTTTGTAAACGTATTCCCGAGACTTCGAGGCAGCAAGCTTTGACACGGACTGGAATCTGTTGAGGACGTCCTCAAAGTCTTTTTGGAGCTTCTGCTGCGCAATTTTTCGTTGGCGCTGGAATCAAAGGGCGAGAGACGGGAGTTACGATCCACGATCCTGCTTGGGAGATGGGGCACGGCCAACAAACCTCTTCGAACTGAGACGAGCTCGACGAGCCGCCCAGCTGCTTCAGATCGGAGCTCGTCTGCTTTATCATGCCCCGAGTGTCTTCCGTGAGCGTTTGCCTGATGGTTGAGGCATCGGGGTATCAGTGTGTCGCCCACGATCTTCCAACAAAACGATTCTCCTTTGCGCCCCGAAAAAAATCCCCCGCGCCAAGAAGCAAATGATCAGCAAGCAGTTCTTTGACAACACTCACAAGCGATGCCGGATGTCTGGCGTATCCTTTGGCGTTCCAAGCTGGCTGATCAGCTTTTGCATCGTGGCGACATTGTTGGAGATCAGAAAGACGGCGTGGGACGCCCGGTCCCAAACTTTCCGGGACGAGTCGTCTCCTGATGCTGAGGAACGGCGGGTGGGTAGGTTCGAGGCAGAGAGAGTGAAGGTGAGAAACCAGTTAGTTGCAAAAGAGACTAGGTGGAGCAAAAGACTGCAAGCAGGCACAGGCGATCCATGTTCCAAAAAAGCGCGCGACTGGGCGAATAAAACGGATGTGGTCCCAGCAAACTCCGAGCCCCCTTGCCACTCCCCGGCTTTCGCTCTAGTGCGACACAACCAAGCTGCACCACAACCGACTGGACTGGCGGGGCTGTTTACTGTTACATACAGGCGAACGAAGACGAGGTGGAGGAGGACGACGAAGATGACGAGGACGAGGAGGAGGAGGTGGTGGTCGTGCGGCCGAGGAAGATGGGCGGCGGCGGAGGGGCGGTGGCGTCATTGAGCCTGTTTCGCTGGATGGATCCTGCGCCGCCCGATGCTGCGGCGTTCACGGCGCCTCGGTCAAAGTCGCCAAAGGACATTTTTTCTTTTCTTTCTTTTTTTTCTGTTCTCTTTTTCCTTTTTTTTTCTTTGCCTTTTCCTTTTTGGCTATTTTTGGTGAAATTCTTGGGTTCGTATATAAACCTTTGGGAAGATTGTGACGGAATTTCGTTTGTTTTTCCTGCAAGTCACAAAACCACCAATAAGAAGAATTTTTCTCGTTCGTTGCGTCGCTCGACGCCGCCCCGCTCGGCGCCTGCTCCGCCACTTCGACTTCTCCACTCGCTCCCGCGGATTCCGACCTTCGCGCCTCGCGACGCTGCCGCACACCGTCGTGGCTCCCTCACATTTGGTAGCAGCGGATAGCTGGTTCGTTCCAGTACCAGATCTATCTCCGACTTCCCACCTCGCAATCCTCGATCCGCGTGATCCGCGATGTCGACCTCGATGCCTGCTCAGTCGCACCGTACACAACGCCACGAACGTCAGACACGACACCGCCAGCAGCACAGATCTCGTTCCCGTTCACCAGAGACAACTGAAGGAAGTAGCTCAGGCTACCAATCTGCACAGGGCGGATCGGCCTTTGCATTCGTTAACACTGCTAACACACGCCAACTCCGACTACTGCAGCGACCCCCGTAGTTCCAGTGACTATTCCGACCCTCTCGGCGTACCGTAGCGAGTTCCCGCCGCTCTCTTCATTGTCGTTGGATCAAGACGACGCCCCCGTCACCAGCCTCTCGTCGCTTCCCACAGCTGGTTCATCACAACCAACGCCCGTCCACGTCGAACTTTCGGAGGTCCAAATGCAGGCTATCGTCGCAGCAGCCGTGCAAGCGATGATTCGTGCACAAGCTGCCATGCCTGCACCGCCGACCTCCGCCGCCTGTTGCAGCTCCGGTACCCACGGCTCCCGCCCCACTTCCTGGTTTTCGAATGCCCTCTGCAAAGCCTCCAACGTTTGATGGTTCGTGCTTGAAGCTTCCGTCACACGAATGCCAAACAGCTGTCGGAGAGTATCTTTCGCACTGCCACGAGGAATGCTTGCTATACGAATTTCGTGCAGATGGCGAACCTGCAATTTTCCGCAAGCACCCGACATTCGTCTCATGGATTCGTACCGGCCTTACAGGACAGGCTTACCAACTCTGGCAGACCCTTTCACTTGCAACTCGAACGAATATGACATGGGCTGAATATCAAAACTGGATCAATTCGAACTTCCTGTCAACTTTAGCGTACAACAAGGCTGTCGCGCTTCTGAAGGACCTCAGACAGAAGACTTCTGCGCAGGATTTTTCGTATCGTTTTAACAGCATCCTTTACTCCATCCAACGAGAAGCAGCAAACAGCATGTCTATGAAGCTTGCTTGTACCCTGTATCTCCTAGGCCTGAAGACCGAACTCCAGTCTCGACCAGAACTCAACGAAATTGATGACAATCTTCAGGAGCTCCAGGCAGAAGCCAAACGGCTGGACGAAATCATTTGGTCTTCTAAGGGTAAAACGCCAGCTACTGTTCACGTTCCCCAGCATCGACGACGCTCGCCTCCTCGTCCTCGCATCGAAGAAGTCTCAGATCCTATGGAAGTTGATGCAATGAAAGCTCGTTTGAAAGTAAAGTCGAATCACACCTTGGCTCAGTCGTCCACCACAACCACCATCCGTTTCGCACCTCTCACACTGCTGTCAGGAACATGGCAGACAAGGAAATGAGAGGAGTGATGATTGTATTGGAAACAATAATTCACTTGAGGGATGGGACAGGTCCCCCATCCCCCTTTTATACCTTTTGAGAGTCTTCCTTGTCAAGACTCAAAGAAAGTTCCAGAAAGAGCAATTAGTAATACAATGATACCAATGATACCAATGACAACAAGACAAGTCAGGAAAGCAAAGAAAGAAGGTTCCACAAGGTTCCATGAAGGAATGTTCTAGAAGGTTCCAGAGGTTTCCAGAGGGTGATTCATAACATCATCTCCCCCTTTTAGGCCTCTTCTGCAACTTGGTGGGGTACCTGGTCTTGAACTTGAGCAGAAGGTCTTGGCAGTGAGTGAGGTTTGACTCAGGTTCCCAGGTGTTGTCAGCATCTGAGTAACCTTTCCACTTAACAAGGAACTTGAGTGTCCTTCCAAACCACTTGGCATCCAAGATTTGTTCAACCTCAAATTCCTCTTCACCTTCTACCTCAACTGGAGGAGGAGGAGGAACAACTCTGCCTGGAATGGAATTGGCCACAAACTTCTCCAAAAGGCTGACATGGAAAACTGGGTGGATCTTCATGGATGCAGGGAGATCCAGCTTGAAGGTGACTGGATTGATTTGCTCCAAGATCTTGAAAGGTCCCAACTTGAGGTTGTCTAGCTTGGGACTTGGTCTTTTGGTCTGCAAGTTCTTCCTCAGAAGCCAAACTTGCTGACCCACAGCAAGGTCATGGTCCATTCTGTGAGTGTTGGCAAATCTTGAGGCATCTTCTTGGGCTTGCTTCAGGGTGGAGTCCAGGAAGGTGCTGATGATCTTGAGCTTATGCAAGTGTGAAGCCACAGCAGGAGCTTGGACATTGGATAGGGTCTCTTGTCCCAGAAGATCCTCTTGGATTGAAGCCATAGGTTGCAAAGAAAGGAGATAGCTGGGTGCTTGAGTGGAGAGAATTGTTGAGAGCAAATTCTGCCAGGAAGGAGGGTGGGCCAATCATCCTGTTGATAGCTGACATAGCACCTCAAATACTGCTCCAGAGTCTGGTTTGTTCTTTCTGTTTGTCCATCAGTCTGAGGGTGATAAGCAGTTGACAGTTGAGACTTGATTCCAAGGGCTGCTGTGAGTGCTTTCCAAAATTGAGATCTGAACTGTGGTCCTCTGTCACTGATGATTGACTGAGGCAGCCCATGGAGCCTGAATATGTGCTGCAAAAACAGGTCTGCTGTTCCTTGTGCATCTATATTCTCAGTGCAGGGGATGAAATGGGCCAACTTTGTCCTTCTGCAGATGACAACAAGGATAGAGTCAAATCCATGGGATGGGGGCAGTTTCACAATGAAGTCCATGGATATTGATGACCAAGGGCTGATGGCAATTGGGAGGGGCTCCAGAAGTCCATAGGGCTTGTGTCTGCTGGATTTGTTTCTTTGACAGGTTTCACAGCTGCTGACATAGTTCTTGATGTACTTCCTCATGCCTGGCCAGTAGAAGTCTCTGGAAACAAGCTCATATGTCTTGTGCTCTCCTGGGTGTCCAGCTGTTGTGCATCATGCCTTGTCTTGAGTATCTCAAGTTTTTCCTCTTCTTGGCTGATTTGAATCTTGTGAGGCTTGGGGTCCTTGGAAATAGCATGGGCCCACACACTGTCAGGAAGCATGAAAGGTGTGTCTTGGATGGTGGGGTGAAACCATCTCCCCCTTCAGGTGCAAGGTCTGTCCTTCTGTGCTCATCAGCAGTGGGGCTTGAATTCTTGACTGGGAACTGTGATTCTTGAATCTTTGACTGAGGTTCTGTTCTTGGCAAAGACTGTGAGCTGTGGAACTTGAATCTTGAATTGGACTGTGAACTGTGGTACTTGAATCTTTGACTGTGGGTTCTGTGAACTAGAGTCTTGGCCATGACTGTGAGCTCTATGAGCTCTACTTGAATCTTGACTGTGAACTGTGAACTGTGGAACTTGAGTCTTGGCTGGCTGTGAATCTTGAATCAAGGGCTTGAGAGCATGAGACTTGGGGGCTTGACTTGAGTTTTGGGTGACTGTTCCGATTGGTGGAGGTTGGACTTGACCAGTGACCCAATCAATGGCAGGGTTCTGGGCTTGCAGCCATGGTAATCCCAGGATGACAGAGAATGTGGGTGAGCCAAGATCCAATACTTCCAGGTTGACCATGGATGGTGGAAAGTCTTGGATGTGGAGGTTTAGCTTGGTTTCATGGCTGATTTCCTTGAACAGAGCATGATTGGCAAAGTGGACCTTGAGGGGTGTGGATTTCTTGATGGTGGGAATGGCACAAGACTTGGCAAGGGTGGCATCAATGATGTTGCAGGATGATCCAGAGTCGATAAGGGCCTTGGTTGTGATGGTTGACTTGGGTGAGAGTTGAATCTTGACATCCATGGTGAGTTGGTGGGGCTTGGAATCTGAGGTGTTTGTGGTGCTGGTGGTGGTGATGAAACAGGGGCAGCTTGGAGGAGGGTCCAGGGAATTGCCCCTCAGTGAGCCTGGACCTGGGAGTTTGGGTGCTTCTTCCTTGGGCAGTCCTTGACAGTGCTCCTTGGAGCCACAGTAAAACACAGTCCCTGCTGGGCCCTCCTTGTTTTCTCCTCTTGGCTCAGAGGACCCTTAGGAAGTGTCTCAACTGCATCCACTTGCATGGGTTCAGGAACTGTAAGAGCTTGAGGGACTGGGGTAGGTCTTGATGTAGTTCCTACTTGTCTTTGCTTCAGCCTCTTGGAGTAGAGTCTGTTGTCAATCTTGATGGCAAGGAGAATGTACTCTTCCAAGGTCTCAGGGATGTGCAGAGACTGGGAGAGCATGTCTTGGATAGACTCATGGAGACCATCATGGTACAGCTCCATCAGAGCTGCATCATTGTATCCAGAGTCTCTGGCTAGTTGCTTGAATTGGTTGGTGTAGGCCACACAAGATTGCTTTCCTTGCTTGATATGCTTGAGCTTGGATCTTGCTGTCCAAGATGCGTAGGGGTCACCAAAGGTAGCTTCCAGCCCCTCCCAGAGCTCTTGCAGGGTGGTGGGTGTGCTTGGGAGAGATCTGTACCATGATTGAGCTTGACCAGACAGGAGGGTGCTTGTGAAAAGAACCTTGACTTGCTCACTGGGAAATCTTGAAGGTTGGAGAAGGATGACATTCTCCACAGTGGCCATAAAGTTCCTAAGGTCTTTGGCCAGCCCAGTGAACTTGTCAGGGCTGGGAACCTTGGGCTCTCTTGCTTGGTTGGCTTGGGGCAGGGGAAGAGCTTGATGTTCTTGTTGGTGAAGTTGTTGTTGAAGCTGGTGCTGCTGGTGAAGGACTTGTTCTTGAAGTTGGTGTGTCTGTCTTGAAAGGGCTTGTAATTGGTCCATCAAGGCTTGGAAGGCAGTTGCATCAGGGAAGGTGTTGTTTGGGTCAGACATGATGGCAGAGAGTAGTAGGAGAGGGTGAAGTGAATTATGATGTCAGGAACAGGCAGGACAAGGGAAACTGAGAGGAGTGATGATTGTATTGGAAACAATAATTCACTTGAGGGATGGGACAGGTCCCCCATCCCCCTTTTATACCTTTTGAGAGTCTTCCTTGTCAAGACTCAAAGAAAGTTCCAGAAAGAGCAATTAGTAATACAATGATACCAATGATACCAATGACAACAAGACAAGTCAGGAAAGCAAAGAAGGTTCCAAGGTTCCATGAAGAATGTTCTAGAAGATTCCAGAAGGTTCCAGAGGGTGATCATAACACCTGCAGAACGAGCTGAGTATAAAGAGAAAGGATGGTGTACCTTTTGCAGAGCCCATAATCACACAATTGAAAAGTGCATGCATCCCAACAAAAACCAAAAAACTCAGATCCAACAAACAGGCCACCTCGCGGAGGCCCGTCGTTGGAGACGACGCGCCAGTAGATGCGTCGACCGCAGCCGTTGCATCTGCCGCTCCGGCATGCGTTGTACATCCGGCAGAGACTTCAGTACCCCCGCAGTATAAAGTTGTATTTGTACCACGTTTCACGTAGTGCCGACTCACCTTTGAAGCTATTAGTTTTCCATGGAGTATTCAAAAGTCATCTGATCAAAATCCTTGTCGATTCAGGCGCTAGTCATTCATTCATCAGTGAAAACTTAGTACCATACAACAAAAAGGGCGTAATCTTTTAGTCAATCTTGCAGATGGTGACACGAAGTTGAAAGCATCTTTACACCAACAGCTGGAATTTTCATTTGGAAATTTGGAGTTTATTCACAACTTTGTTGCAACACGCATCGCATATGACATTATTCTTGGAATGGATTGGCTTGAGAAGTTCAACCCTATCATTGATTGGAATCTGAAGACCTTACAATTTCGTGACGGCCATCTCTTGTACTCCCGGCCTTCGAACATTGATGTTGAGCTCTGCACTGCACAGGCCCTTTCGTCGTGCCATTCGCAAGGACAATGCGAAGTGGGGTGTCCTGTTCAATGTCACTGCGTCTGCCGCTGATGCACCGCCGGACTACAAGCGCACCACTCAGGACTCTGATAACGCAGATAAAGCCGCTCTTGAGAAACTTGACCCGAAAGTACGAGCAATTATAGAAGAGTTCCCTGAAGTTTTTCTCAACCTTTGAGGGTGCACCACCGTCTCGTGGTCGTGATCATACCATTCCTCTTGCTGATCCTTCACAGCCGCCACCATTTAAGCCAATTTATCCAATGAGCGAAGAAGAACTTGAAGCACTTCGCTCTGAGTTGAAGTTCCTGTTGGACACGACCGCATTCGTCATTCAGTTTCACCGTACGGAGCACCGATCTTCTTTGTCCACCAAAAAGACAAGCTTCGTTTGGTTTTTGATTATCGTCTTCTTAACAAGAACACTGTCCGTGACCGCACAGCACTTCCTAACATTGTAGAGATTCTGGATCGCTTGCAGGCGCTCGTCATTTCACACCTCGCTTGACCTTGCCTCAGGCTATCATCAGATCCTTGTAGCTGCTGAGGACCGCTACAAAACTGCCTTTCGTACGAAGTATGGTCATTTCGAATGGGTGGTAATGCCTCTTGGTCTTGCAAACGCACCGGCAACATTCCAGGCCACCATGAATCGTATCTTTCAAGATATGGTCGACCTCTACCTGACAGTCTACCTTGATGATCTTCTTGTATTTTCTCGAACCTATGAGAGCACCTTGAGCACCTGCGTTCTGTTCTTCGTCGCCTTCGGGACAACCAGTTTCATTGCCGCTTGCACAAATGCCGATTCTTGCAGTCTGAAGTAAAGTATTTAGGTTACCACATCTCGCACGGCCATGTTTCTGTTTCTTCCTTCTAGGGCTTGACTCTATCGTGATTTTGAGTCGCCACGCTCATGGACCGAACTGCGCGCATTCTTGGACTTTCGAACACCGTGCATCGCTTCATCCCACATCATGCTAAAGTCCTCACCTACACCGCTGTCGGATCTACTTTCGCCGAGGCGAGACCATTACGAAGGCTACACACATTCACATGGACTCCTGACAATGAGCATGTCTTCCTCTCTGTCAAACAAGCACTCGCTCGTCCGGAGAACCTTGCCTTCTTTGATCGGTCACGTACTGTCTACCTTGCAACTGACTGGTCAAAACTCGCTGTTGGCTCTCATCTTATCAACTCGCTGATGATGGAACGCAACTTCACATTGCTTTTGGATCTCGCAAGTGCAACCCAGCAGAATCCAACTATCATCCTTATGAGGGTGAACTGCTTGCACTGGCAGAGGGTTTGAAGCAACATCGCCCATATCTTGTTGGTTCCCATGTTCGCGTTTTGACTGACCACCATTCACTTCGTCACCATCACTGACCAACCCAAGCTCCGTCCTGTTCAGCTACGTTGGTTGGAACACATCGAATCTTTGACTTTGAAATTGAATGGGTCCCTGGAAAGTGGAATCTATTCCTATTGCTGACGTTCTTTCACGACGCCACCACACCCTTGGAGGTCTCAACACAGACTGGCGAAGATTACTTTGTCCTCCTTGATATCTCAGTCACGACTTCAATCACTCCGGATTTGTTGCGTCGCCACTACGATACAGACCCAGAGTACCTCACAATCGTCGAGTCGCTGGATCGACTTGCCGAACCCCCACGTTGGCTCCGTCCACACCTCCGTCGATACACCCGCATCAACGGACTTCTCTACTTTCGCGACGCTACTGTCTTACGACTTTACGCACCCGCAGCCATCCGGCCTTCGCTGATCACAGCTGCCCATGACGAGACGATTCACGGAAGTTGGGAGCGTACAGCTGAACGAGTCATTCGGACTTATCACTGGCCACGTCTCCACTCCGATATCCAACAATATGTACGAACGTGTGACACCTGTCAGCGTAACCGTATTGAACGTCGTCAACGATTTGGTCTTCTTCATCCTCACGACATCGCACCTCACCCATGGCACACCATTACTGTCGACTTTCATTACAAAGCTTCCCCTAACAGAACGTGGACACGATGCCCTTGCAGTTGTAGTTGACTCAGCCACTAAGCGTACCCACATCTGGCCTAGCCGCATGTCAGACACTGCTCGTGACTTCGCTCTCCAGTTCTTTGACAATGTTTGGCGTCACCATGGTCTTCCCCGTGTGATCATTAGCGACCGTGACTCGAAGTTTATTTCCCTCTTCTGGCAGCAGCTTACCTCCCTTCTCCGCACTCGCCTGAATATGTCGACTGCCTACCACCCTCAGACTGATGGTCAAACAGAGAACAAAAATGCTTGGATTATTTCAGCACTCCGTGACTACGTCGCATGGGACCAACGCGATTGGGATCTTCACCTCACTGCTGTTGAGTTTGGAATTAACGATTCGATTAACGCCAGCACTGGATCGACACCATTCTGTCCTCGATTCAGGCCAACATCCCCTGTCTCCTCTGTCCCTTGGCATTCCTATCCACCAAAATGCCACCTTGACGACCTTACAGCCCGCCTTTCTGTTGCGAAAGACCTTCTTCAGCACGCCCAGGACCGCCAACGCGCATATGCCGACCGCTCCCGTCGCCCTGACCCTTTCACAGTCGGTGATCTTGTTCTCGTTTCGTGCTGTTGATTTCGTTCCCCCTAACCAGACTGGTCGTCCTTTCCCCCAAAACTTTCTGCTCATTTTATGGCCCTTTCAAAATCATTGAAAAACTTGGTATTTCTTACCAACTTGACTTTCCCCCTTCTTGGCGTATCCACCCTGTTTTCCATCCTGAAAAGCTCCGCCCGTACTTCTCCCGCACTCCTGATGTTTTTACTCCACTCCCTCTTCACCTCCGTGATATCTCTCAAGTCCTTGCACTCCGTCGTGACCGTTCTGGCAACATTCACTCAGTACTCCTCTCCTACATTGACCATCCTCCCCTCTTCAACACTTGGGCCAAATTTACTCCTGAACTCTCCCAATTCCTCTACCACCACCATCTGATGTAATATCTGCACTTCGTTACACTCCGTTCTCGGGGGGGGGTGTGACGGAATTTCGTTTGTTTTTCCTGCAAGTCACAAAACCACCAATAAGAAGAATTTTTCTCGTTCGTTGCGTCGCTCGACGCCGCCCCGCTCGGCGCCTGCTCCGCCACTTCGACTTCTCCACTCGCTCCCGCGGATTCCGACCTTCGCGCCTCGCGACGCTGCCGCGCACCGTCGTGGCTCCCTCACACCCTTGCACAAGAATTAAATGAAAGACACGTTTTGTCTCCCAACCTCCTGCATTTCGTCCTTTTTGTCTCTTCCCCCGCAATCGAGCGGAAAATGATCTGTTCATCCGGCGCCAAGGAAAACAACAGCCAAAAAAAACGACGGAGGAGTATCCAACTCGCGACAGCGAAAGTGAAGCGGATGTCGGTCGGTAATCCCGCCACAGGCCGGCGAGAGAGAAACGGGAATCTCTCGTCTCTCTCTCCTCTCTCTCTCTCCTCTCTCTCTCTCTCTCTCTCTCTCTCTCTCTCTCTCTCTCTCTCTCTCTCTCTCTCTCTCTCTCTCTCTCTCTTGCTCTCTCCACTCCTTCTTGTCTCGTGCCCTTGCCAAACCTCCTCCAGTGGCTTACCCAATGGCTGCTACGACCCCTGCCTCCTCCGTGAGTCCATCGATGCATGTTTAATGCCGCTCTTTAATCCACGCCCATCCTTTTGTTGACGGCGGCGCAATCAAACCGACACCAACCCACCTATCCCACCTCCCCATCGTTACCTCCTTCTGCATCCCCATCTTGCCATCCAGCCTTTGCCATCCCAGTCCAGCACATTCCGGAGCTCTCTCGGACGATTAAATAAAATCCGCAATGGCCGCTGCCCGGGCGCATGACGAGGATCTCGCCGCCTACTCCTGGCAGCAGCAGGCAGCAGCAGCAGCAACAACACCCGGATGCAGCCGCCACTCACGCGATCGCACCCAGAAAGAGCAACAACGTCCGCGCCTTAGCCTATAAGGCCATATCCTACCAGAAGCGGCAGGTCTTTGCGAATGTCTGCTGCATCAGGTATCGTCCGGAGTATTTGGCGGGAGAAGATGCCTCGACCCTTGATCAACTAAGGCTCTGACCAAATCTTGAAATTCGCGTTTATCTACACGCACAGTTGCTGTCCCCTTATATTCGTACTCATCGCTGCCGCCCTTGGAAGTGTTGTTCAAACACTCTTAAACAACTCAACAACAATCGAAGGTGATCGTTTTCTTCGTTTAGTCGATGTTAACAGTTGAAGGTCCCTTTCTTACGAACAGATATCCAGTACTGCAGTAACTTTCCCTCGCTGCATCTGGATGGGTTTCCTCGGTACAACACATCGGACCCTTTGATCCACGGAGCAAATGTGACCAACGGCAAAGCGGTCAACTTTATGCGCCACGTTTACATTGACGTAAGCGCGAGATCGAATCCCGGATCTTCAGCGAACTCGAAGTTTCCATGTTGGTTAAGTTGATTTCACCGAAATTTTGGCATCACCCCGTTCACAGAACTTTCCAATTAAGGCGTTTTCTGGTTTGCCGAGAACTATCCGCACAACTCGGACATCTACGAGCGCAACAGCAACGCCTCGCTGTCGCAGAAAATCGATAGGTTTGCCTGTCGTAACAAATTGTGTGTTCGCGAACGACTCACTGAATCTCGTTTTCTCGCGCACAACCTACGCTCTTGCTGCATCAGCACCTACTACCCACCACCCGACGGCGGATGGATCAGCGTACTGTCCAGCAACTCGGACAGCGAAGCCTTGAACCGCTTCACTCAGAACCAGCTCAACTTCTGGGGCGTTTCGTCCGCGAGCAGCGACGCCCTCTCCTCGATCCTCGGCGTCCCGACGTCATCCGCAGTCGCGGTCGCATCGCTGCAGTCCTTCCTCACCGCCACCAACCTGACAGTCTTCGTCGACCCGTCCTTCTCGACCGGCGCCGCAACCGCGACAAGCACAAACACAGCCGGCTCGGGCCTTCTCGGCGCCATCGGCAGCCGGTTGTACGCCAACATCTCCTCGACGACCGGCCTCCAGGGCTTCATCCCCGTCCCGTACTTTGTCGCGCCCAACGCGTCGGCGTCGTCCAACCCGTCCACCAGCGACCTTGCACTCGACGACGACCTGACGGCGCGCATCCAGGACCTGCTGGTGCAGCTCGCGCAGCTCAACAAGACCGTGCTGCAGGAGACGGACCCATCGACGTCCGCGCTGACAGACTTTTACGTGCGTGCTGGCGCGGTCACCGCAAAGATGCCGCACGGCTCCGTCTTCCTCGACGCCATCTCGACCGACGGCGCGAGCCTCGGCTCGCGCCTTGTGCTGCACGTCGGCACCGACAAGCGCGTCGACGCCGCAGCGAACTTTCCGCCGAAGGGCCAGCGGCTGCTGGCGTTTTTGACGCAGCTGGACCAGGCCACGCTCAAGTACTTTGCCACGACGGTCGGCGGCAAGTTGGTTGGCGCAAAGATCACGCAGGGGTTGCGCGCGTTTCCGGATACACAGTCCACGAGGCTCAACTACGAGTTTGCAGGGATCATCGGGAGGATCCTGTTTCCGTTCGGTGTGTCGTTCTTGCTGCCAATCTTTGTCATTACACTCGTAAAAGGTTTGATGCTCTTTTACTGCTTGATCTTCGTTGCATCGCGTCTCTGATGATGCTTTTTCTACTTTCAATTCGTTTCCGTTGAATCTGCAGAAAAAGAGGACCGAATGTGAGTAGTCAAGACATGCAGAAGAGCATGAACTGTTTCTAATATCCACCGATTCGCAGTCTCGCCATGATGAAGATGAATGGATTGAAGGCGTGGGCGTACTACGTGTCGCATTATGTTACCTTCTTCATCCTCTATGCCATCTCGTCAATAATCTTTATCGTAGCGGGACGCCTCACCAAGCTCAGCTTGTTCACAAAGACAGGGCTTCCAGTCATTTTGCTCCTTTTCTTTGTCTGGGGCAACGCCCAAGTGACGTTGGCGTTCTTCTTCGCCTCCTTCTTCAACCGTAGCAGGATGGCGCTCGGTAAGTTGCATAATACTCTTTATGGACGTCCCTCTTACCATCACTTCCCCCTTTAGTCCTCGTTTTCCTCATTGTTCTCTGCGGAGTCATTATTTCGCTTGTGACGAACCAAATCTTTGATGATGGCGATTTCCCCTCCGCCTTCTTCATCTGGCCGCCGTTCGCTTTCTACCGTGCATTGTACGTGCTGAACGTGGCCACGTACGACAGTACCAAGCGCGTAAGTTGAAGCTCTGGCGGCATATGCGTCACGCCGGAAATCGGTCAGCTAACCCCGTTTCCCTTCACCTTCCGTAACACAGCCGTACGACACGAACGACCTCTCCCGAAACAATGAAGTCACCCTTTCCATGCTGTACATGGTCGTCGAAGTCATCGTTTACGGCCTCATCGGCATCTACCTGACCGCCGTTCTGCCGTCCCAGTACGGCCAGCGCCGCCCCTGGCACTTCCCCATCACCGACACGCTCGCCCTCTTCAACCGCTCATCCTCCTCTCCCGGCGACGACTCCCTCGCCTTTGGCCTCTCGAGCTCCCGCGCCGGCGCCGGCGCGCCCGACGAAACCGCAGGGCTAGAGGATGCCGACGTAATCGCGGAGCGACGGCGCGTCGACGCCGCCGCGTACCCGCCCAACGCGCCCATCGTTATCTCGCACCTGCGCAAAGTCTACGCGTCCCGCGCCCCTGGCTCCCCGCCAAAGGTCGCGGTCAAGGACGTGTCGTTCGCCGCCGAGTCTGGCCTGGTGCTCGGCCTGCTGGGACCGAACGGCGCCGGGAAGACGACGCTCATCAGCATGTTGACGGGGCTGTACGATGCGACGGCGGGCGCGGCGAGGTTGAGCGGGTACGATATCCAGACGCAGATTTCGGAGGTGTACAAGGTTATTGGAATTTGCCCGCAGGTATGAGGAGGGAGAGGGTAGCAAGAACTGTTCTTCGTTTGCCTTGCTTTTCGACCCTCCCACTGCGGTCAGAGCGCACACTCCTCCTGTGATTTCACCCATCTGCTTGGGTCGGTCTGACCAAAAACCCCCAAACTCCTTAGTTTGATATCCTATGGGAAGACCTGAGTGTCGAAGAGCACTTGTACTTTTACTGCCGGCTCAAGGGGACGAAACGACGGGACGAGCGCGCGACGGTCGAAACGGCGCTGGAGCAAGTGTCTCTGACGACGCTGCGCCGACGTCAAACGAAGACGCTCTCGGGTGGTGAGAAGCGGCGCCTGTCGATTGCAATCGCCCTCGTCGGCCAGCCCGCGGTTGTTTTCTTGGATGAGCCTACAGTGAGTTGGAAGAGTGTCGTCTGAGGTGCGGGCCGCTCATTCGTGTTGGATCATTCTAGACTGGCTTGGACCCGGAGGTGCGTCGGCTTATCTGGAACATCATCCACCGCGCCAAGGAGAACAAGACCATCATCCTTGTGAGTGCTGGGCTTCAATAATGGCGAGGATGCCTCGTCTCGTGACAAAGAACTCTCCTCCCACTCACCTCGCTCATCCTCGCAACCGCCTACCCCCACAGACCACGCACTCCATGGAAGAAGCCGAAGCGGTATGCCAGCGCATCGGCATCATGTCCAAGGGCGTGCTGCGCTGCTACGCGAACCCTCTCCGCCTAAAAGAGCTCTACGGCACCGGGTTCCGCCTGTTTTTCAACTCGCCGCCCGAGCACACAGCGCGCGCCTGCGAGTGGGTCGAGTCGATCTTGCCGCCCGGGTTTACCAAGCTGGACGCGTTCGCGACAAACACGTCGTACGAGTTTGCGTCGGGACCCGGCGTCATGTCTAGGCTGTTTGAGATCATGGAGAGGGGCAAGGAACAGGCAGGCATCTTGGATTGGGGCATCTCGCAGACTACGTTGGAGGAGTGAGTGTTTAACGTCTATGACTTTGGTTGGGCTGGATGAGCACTCAAATTAATTGAAACCTTGAACAGGGTCTTCCTCCGAATTATTTCCGAAAACGACGCGGACGCGGACTGAGCAACGGGCCAGCAGACTGTGCCAATACTTGTACTTTTTTTTCTTTCTCGCAAGCTTCCTTTTCTTCGCTCGCACATTATCTTGTTTTTGTTCAATCCGCCTTTCACTGCCTTGCAGCCATTTTTTTCGCGTGAAGCTCGCTCGCCTTGCTTGCTTCCGCCCGAATCGGGCGCAAGAGAATAGAGTGTGAAGGGTCGCACATTCCATTTTGTGGCGTCATTCGTTTTTCTCACTCCGAAACAAAGTAACCCGCTCACCCACTCGCACTTTCAACTGTCTTCTTGCCACTTGGTACGCCCTCTTCTTGGAATCGCATGTCCCCTGTGTGGAAGAGTGCACGCATCAGGGAGGCGCGTGCTCCTCCACGCACGAAACCCTCGCTGTCTTCGATGCGGAACGGTAAGCCGGCCCACGAAAACTGGCCGACAATCATTTATTAATTATCCGAGGCGACCGACAACAATGACGCCACCGGTCGCTGTAGGCGTCGCGTCCACTGCGACGGCTGCTGGCAAGCCCGCCACAAGCACAACGACGGCGACGATGGCGACGACGACCACGACGACGACGTCGACGAGCCAGCAGCAGCAGCGCCGGCGCAAGCCTTCGGGGCCGGCCGCGGCTTCCTCTTCTTCTTTTTCTTCTTCCTCCTCATCGCCTTCGTCCTTAGCCACCGAGCCTTCCCCGTCCGTGGCAACCCCGACCCGCTTCCGCTGGCTGGCAGCCTTCGCCGCCAACTCAGCCGCGCACCTCGCCCTTGCGCGCGTTTTCCGCCCGTCTACCATGGCCGAGCACTTTGAGATCGCCAAAGTGCTGTCCACGGTCCACGCCCTCAACGTATTTTCCCGGATCCACCCGCTGCTGTACCCTCGCGCCGGCGACGACGCCGCGCGCAACCCGTGGCGCGTGGACTGGGTGCGCCCGTACCCGCTGGACGGCGACCGAGCGCTGGCGGACCACATCGGCTTCACGCTGTACGATCTGGCCATGATGACCGCGGTCAAGGGTGTCCACGCGACCGTGTGGATCCACCACATCATGGGCGTCTACGGCTCCGGCGCCATGCGCCACTTCCGCATCGCCGCGTACCTGCCGGAAGTGTTTTTCCCCACGGAGATCACCGTCGTCCCGACCAACCTGCTGTCGCACCTGGACGGCATGTTCCCGACCTCGGCCGCCGCCGCCAGCGCCGCAAAGGGAAAAGCGAACCGCGGACCTGCAGAGCGCACCGTCATCTCCGGCGCGCTGGACCCGCGCGTCGTCTTCCACATCCGTACCGTCCTGCTGGTCGTCCGGTGCGTGCTGTTTACGATGTACCGCCTTCCGTCGCTCTACCCTCGCAATCCGTGGCATGCTGCGCGCGGAGCAGGCGTCGTACCTTGAAGAGCAGACGCTCGCGCTGGGCGACGAACGGCCCGCGCCCAGGCCGCTGACCGGCTGGAAGCTGTACGCGCGCCTGTGGAAGCGCTACTGGGCCCTGCCGCCCATCGTCTCGGTCCTGTCGGCCCTGAACATGATGACGCTCGGGGCGTTCAACGTGTGGTGGACCGTGCTCGTGTTCAAGGCCCTGGCAAGGCACTTGAGAAGCGGTCGCAACGTTGGCACGGGAGTTCATCATATTTAGTTGTCCGTTTCCAGAAGTGGCGGAACTCTTTCCTTGTTTCCTCTCCCCTCCCCGTAAACTTCCTCTTTTGTCCTCTTCTTTTTACTTCTTCGCTGCAACTCCAGTGTCACATCCGTTGTACGCATCCTGCCTGTGCGCCCGTATTTACAGCAGAATGAAAAAGGATCTTGTGTGTTGGATGAAGTTTATGACTGTTTCCGTTCTGGCGTGCCGTGAGAAGAAAAGGCCCCTTCATGCGAACAGGGCAACCTCTTGGCACAGCAATTAGGCATCAGAAATCGTGCAGACAGTTCATACACACCCTTCCCACCATAGTCACTAAAGTGGCAAAAGAATTACGTAAAAGGTGCCGATTTGGGGCTGCGGCATTGAAAAAACATCGGAGGACGCCCTAAGATCACGTTGACCTCGTCCATTGTAGAAAACCCGGGTTGAGAGGCCAGCGGTGGGTTCGCTGGGTTGCCCTTCCGTCTGTGGTTTTGTCTCGCCCTCTGTTTGTTGCCTCTCCAACAGAGCGCGAGACAGACAGACCTGTGATTGATTGAAACGGCTCGAGCCGAGCTCGACTGCACTCCTTTCTATAAAAAGGGACGCTTGCGAAAACCACAACCACATTCCCCGCTTCGCCTCTCTCCCCTCAGACTACCTTCCTCAAAGAAAAGTAAAATAGCGCTGACAGCGCCTCGACTGCATCTCGACCAGCAATCATGTCCACAGTCGTCCAGACCGCCGCCGTCCCGCAAAAGCAAGCAGTCCCGCTCCCCATCGGGAACCGGTGGGTCCCACAATAAAAAACGGATTTTAGCCTTTGGAAAAGCTCACCTCCGAACATTTCCTCGGACTGACCCCCCCCATCCCTTCCCCCTGCAACGAAAAGCAGCGCCGCTCGCACGACGCAGATTCCTGCTTCCCCCCCGCCGACTCCGCCGCGTCGGCTGCCCAGCCGCGAGCGGACACCGCCGCCGCCGACACTGGCTGTCGCCGCACGACCAAGGCCTCCTTCGCCGCAGGGTGTCTCTGTGGACTCCTCGGCCCCCTCGCCCACTAAGCGGGCCTCCACCGTCGCCGCGCGGGAACCCGCCCAGCCACATCGCACCGCCGCCAGCCTGGTCGAACCCGCGCGCGCTCCCGTATGCGTGCCCAACCCCTCGGTCCTCCCCCTCGCTCTGTCTCCCGCGCAGCCGGCGTTCTCCCATCACGCCGCGCGCCTCGCCGCGCTTTGGACGCGCCTCGTCACCGCGACCCGCGAGACGCTGGCGCTGCTTCGCAGCACGGACCTCGGCAAGCAAGGGCTGAACGAGGCCGGGCTAAAAGCCGTGGTCCTCGCGGCGTTCACGCAGGCCCGCCGCGACGGCGAGACCGCCGTCTCCGAGTACCACGTGGGCGCTGGGTTTGCGGATATTGTCGTTGTCACGGGGGGACCGGCGAGCCGCGATGGTCGTGGAGCTCAAGTACGTGCAGACGCTGTTTGTCGAGAGCGTGAGCCGGGCCGAGGCGGAGGAGTCGGAAAACGGGCACAGGGCCGTGAGGACGAGGCTCAGCAGGTGGGGGGAGACGTTTCTGGAAATGAGTTCGCAAAGTCTCTTGAGGCAGAAGCAGCTCTGCTTGTATGAGCAGTCACGACCACTCGATCCACTTCCTGTCGAAACGGCAATTGAGCAGGCCGTCCAGCAGGCTCGGGGCTACGCCTTGGCAATCAAG
Organism: Zopfochytrium polystomum; assembly: GCA_025765615.1. Taxonomy (NCBI): domain Eukaryota; kingdom Fungi; phylum Chytridiomycota; class Chytridiomycetes; order Chytridiales; family Chytridiaceae; genus Zopfochytrium; species Zopfochytrium polystomum. The sequence continues at coordinate 112,033 of JAIVFJ010000174.1, read as the reverse complement.
AATGGTGGGATGGGACAGCTTCCAGGAGTTCAGTATGTCTGTTATGCGGCTTTGGTGGGGGTCTCCTCCAGGTGCATCGAGTCTTCCCTCTTTGTTTCCCAATGACGCCTCTTTTGCAAATCTTCGTTCGTCTCTTTGGTTTCCCGACTTTGTTTTCAACAAGAAATAGTGTTTGGTAGGGAAGTCGATGTTGCGGGGTCACGTTGCGAACGCGGGAGCTCCACAACTCCCGTGCGTCCAACCATTCTCGACGCTCTGGCATGTTGCATTTCAGCGGCCGAAAGTGGTACTTAACGCGTCGGAGGCAGTCTGAACCTTGAGAATGTTTGAAAACTCGATTCTGCCACGATCTTTGCGAGTCTCCAACAGCTCTCGCTTTTTGTGAAAAGCGGAAGAGGCGCGGACCGAGCACCGAGGCGCCGGCGGTCTGGGACAAGTCAGATAGAGCATTTCTGCATTCAGGCGCGCAGTCCGCAGTCCTCAAAGGGTATAAATACCACGACACCGCCGTTGTGGCAAGGCATACTTACCTGGCTGGGGCAGTGGGTGATCACAAAGGCCCAATGCCTGTTGGTGCGGCGCTTCCATTGCACGCACGCGGGGCCCGTGCCGGCATTCTTCGTCTTCGTGGCGAACGAGACGGCACAATTTTTTCCCTGTGGGTCACGGGCGTTCGCGCCTGTCCCACGCTATCATTCTGATCAATTGATATGCTGAAAGCACAACACCTGGTAACGTTAGGGATCAATGTACTCATGGCAGCCGGCCCAGTGATGGAGTAGACCAGTTGCGAGATTGCTTGATGTGTTACCAAAGCCGTTGGCTCAACCTCAGCCAACGTGTGTTTGCGTCACGTTGGCGATGTCAACCGTGTGCTCTGCAATTTTATTTCACGAGAAACCAAGCGATCTCCTTCTTTCTCCAGGTGAGTGGAAAATGGCAGGCTTGGTAATTGGTTCTCCAAATGACAACACTCTCTGAAACCCTTTGCTCGTCCTGAGTCATGATGGGACAAGCATCATTTGTGAGACCGGGGCAGCTTCTGCGATGGACGCAAGAATTGGATACCTCGAGAGGTGAACGCCAAGTCACAGCGAGTCAGTCTTGCCTGATTACAAACGATGCATGTTTCGTAATCGTATTGATTTGCATGTACATATTTTACCCTTTTCCGGCACTTCGCACCACCCACGATAACAAATGACGCCACCCCGCCAACCATCCTACTTCCTGGCCCACGGCAACCCGTCGTGGCTCGTCAGCCCCGAGCTGTCGGGCCCGCAGTTCCTCGTCGCCCTCGGGAAGCAGATCCTCGCCGCCCCCGTCCGCCCGCGCGCCGTCGTCGTCGTGTCCGCACACTGGGAGACCGCCCCCGAACTGCGCGTTACCACCAACGCCCAGCACAGCTTGCTCTACGACTACTACAACTTCCCCGCGCACTTCTACGACGTCAAGTACCCCGCCGCCGGCGCGCCGGACGTGGCCGCAAAGGCTTCGGGGCTGCTGAATGCGGCGGGGTTCAAGGTCGCCGACGAGACAGAGCGTGGATTGGACCATGGGGCCTTCACCATCCTGTTGTATCTGTGAGTCCGTGACGATCACTTTTTGCCCATCAAACCTCCAGTGCCTGACAAGGCTCGCTGCCGCTCTCTCCTCCACAGCTTCCCCAACCAAGAAATCCCAGTCATCCAGCTCTCCCTCCCCGACACCACCGACCCGGCCGCGTACCTCAAAATGGGCCGCGCGCTCGCCCCGCTCCGCGACGACAACGTCTTGATTGTCGGCGGCGGCATCGTGACGCACAACCTCGGCGTCTTCCGGCAGCAGCGCCGCACCGGCGAGCAAGCCACCGCGCCGCCGCAGTGGGCCAACGACTTTGTCGCCGTTGTCCGCGGCGCCGTGCTCGGCGCCAAGACGGCGGAGGAGCGCGCCGCGGCGCTGCTCAAGACGTTTGAGGCGCCGAGCTACAAGATGGCCTCGCCGACGCCGGATCATTATGCGCCGCTGCTCGTGGCCGCCGGTGCGGGGCTCGACGACGAGCCGGAACTGATCAACGAAGGGTGGGACCCGATGACATTTTCGTTTTCGGACGATTCGTACCGGTTCGGGCCACAGCCCTGAGGCGATATGACGGAGATGCTGTTGGGTGTTGTCCGACTTTTTTCTCTCTCTGGCGCTTTGTGCCGTTTCCTCTGCGCTTCTTGGAATCATCTGCATAATGGGTTAAAATAGAGGAATGCGATAGCTGCGACTGTGTGCAGTATCATCGTGGGTCTTGAATACTGAAACAAGGGGCCTCTTGAAATGCAAGCGATTGGACCTTATCGGAGTTTGAAACTGTTCTGTCTCGTGGTCTGTGTGTTCCGCGAAACAAAAAAATTCGTCCACCCACGTCCTCGGATCGCACCGTCAAGTCATTCTTGCGCTGCCCATCACCCGCTCTTTCCCTACTAAACAACCTGCTAAAGAACCTTCTCATCTCTTGAAAGAAGCTGTCGCATTTTGGATTGGGAGCGATCCGATCCGTACCTGGTCGCTCAAACGCAAAAACGATAGCCCTCGCAATACACGATGGATCAAACTCAGTTGCCACCTCCCCGCTCAACCCACTCACCAAGACTTTCTCGAAGTTCTACTCCCCTCTCGCCTCCCTTTTTCTGCAGAGCCTGTCACCTGCGGCCTATTGATCTCCCTTGTTGTCGAGCGCCATCGACCTCGTTACAGAGGGAGACGAGATCGGACGTTGTGCAGGGCGAACGGTTGACGTTGCCAATGTGGAATCAAAGACCTATTGACTGTGGTTAACACACAGACTTTGGTTACCCATCAATCAACCTCGCCACTGGTCTTTTCCATCGCTGGACCTGCCGCCTTGCATTGATGCCTAACATAACCCGCTGTTGTATTTTCAGCGTATCAATTGATCAGAAACAAACGTGGGACAGGCGCGAACGCCCGTGACCCACAAGGAAAAAATTGTGCCGTCTCGTTCGCCACGAAGACGAAGAGTGCCGGCGCGGGCCCCACGTGTGTGCAATGGAAGCGCCGCACCAACAGGCATTGGGCCTTCGTGATCGCCCACTGCCCCAGCCAGGTAAGTATGCCTTATCATCCACGAAGGGGTGGGGGTATTTATACTTACTTGATGGGGACTGCGGATCGACTGCGGACTGCGCATCCGAAGTGTCCGATCTGACGTCGCAGTTACGCTATGGCTTAGGACCGACTGACCCGTGATCAACCACTGTTCACACGGAACCCTTCCCCACTTCGGTCTTCAAAGTTCCCATTTGAATGTTTGCTACTACCACCAAGATCTGCACCGGAGGCCGTTCCACGCCGGGTCGCCACGAGCGCTTCGCCACAGACCCCCGCGCCCTCCTACTCGTCGGGGCTTGCCAAGGCTTGCCGCCGACGGTCGAGTATAGGCACCACGCTTAAGCGCCATCCATTTTCAGGGCTAGTTCATTCGGCAGGTGAGTTGTTACACACTCCTTAGCGGATTCCGACTTCCATGGCCACCGTCCTGCTGTCTGGATGAACCAACACCTTTTGTGGTTTCTTCATGAGCGTGGATTCTGGCACCTTAACTCGACGTTCGGTTCATCCCGCATCGCCAGTTCTGCTTACCAAAAATGGCCCACTGAGAGCTCTCATTCGCAAAAACGCCAAAGACCGGCTCATCCGAGAATTTCTGAGCAGCCGCGGCTTCTTACACATTTAAAGTTTGAGAATAGGTTAAGGGCATTGCGCCCCCAAGGCCTCTAATCATTCGCTTTACCTCATAAAACTGATATCTGGTGGTATCTGTTTGTAGCGCAGTGGACTTTGCAACGACGGACGGACGGACGAAACGACGGACGACAGTGGGTGGGGGGAGCGGACCGTCGACGAAATGGGGGGGGAAGGCACAGTCGACGGTGTGTGGGGACAGGTCGTCAAAGTGGGGGGGGACAATCGTTCGCACAAGTGGGGGGGGGGGTGGTGGGGACAGCCGTCAGTTACAAGTAAGTGGGCGGGGGACGTCCAACGATTGGGGGTGGTGGTGGAGCTGCGCGCTTTGTTTTGTTGGGTCGTGGTGGTGGTCGGACGGGGGGGGGGGTGGGGACAATGAACGACAACGGGGTGGGGTGGGGACAACGGGACGACAGGACGACGACGGGTGTTGGGGCGGTGCGCGACTACGACGGGAAAAGTGGGGGTACAGCCGTCGCAGAGCGCGCACAAGTGGGGGGTCAACCCGGCACCTGTTGCTTAAAGGGGGGACACTGTCGTACACAAAGTGGGGGGGAGCACACCAACCGTCGTTCAAGAAAGTGGGGGGGGACCTCTGTCGCAGATGGAGGGGGGGAAACCACGCAACGCACGCACCGACAAAAAAGTCGGGGGACACACAAGGGGGGGACACGCACGCAACCAAACCAAACCAACCTCAAAAAGAAAGACCAACCCCGCCGCAACCGTACTCTTTCCACTTCAAATGTGTTTTCTACGTCAATGAGCTCCAGCTATCCTGAGGGAAACTTCGGAGGGAACCAGCTACTAGATGGTTCGATTAGTCTTTCGCCCCTATACCCAAGTTCGACGATCGATTTGCACGTCAGAATCGCTACGAGCCTCCACCAGAGTTTCCTCTGGCTTCGCCCTACTCAGGCATAGTTCACCATCTTTCGGGTCGCAACAGGCGCGCTCTTGCTCAGAAACGGCGGAACGGGTGTCCCTCCGAGACCGGCCGATGCAGCGGCAGCCGCCCATTTTTGAGGTGGACGGCGCTTCGCACCAGAGCGAAAAGCTCTCGCTTTCACTACGCGTACAGGGTTTTTGACGCCCAAACACTCGCGCGCCTGTTGCACTCCTTGGTCCGTGTTTCAAGACGGGTCGCTCGATACCGGTTCGCCAGCATCCCAAGACCGTGAGATGACAACGCGCGCGGGGCGGGCGACACGGGGACCGGGTCCGCTGTCCGCCAGGCGGTCAAACGGTCCACTAACAATCCCCGCAAACGGACGCACCCCACGGCGAGCAGTAGCTACGGCTGCGATCCTCGGTCCGGGGCGGGAGACATTACACCAGCAGGCCCCTCTAACCACCCGCGCGCGGCGCGCCCCCCCCGAGAGAGAGCGCGCAGCGCGCGAGACACCTTTGGCCCAGCGGCTTTTATCCCGGAACCCCCGAACCGACGCCGCCCAGTCAAACGAGAGTGCACCCGCCTTTTCCCCCTTTTTATCGGGGAGATAGGACGGGCTGATCCCGCGGTAGGACGATACACCGGTGCCGAACGCTTCCCTATTGGCAATTTCACGTACTGTTTCACTCTCTTTTCAAAGTGCTTTTCATCTTTCCCTCACGGTACTTGTGCGCTATCAGTCTCTTGCCTGTATTTAGCTTTAGATGGTGTTTACCACCCACTTTGGACAGCGTTCCCAAGCTATCCGACTCTTTGGCAAAACGCGATCGCACAGGAGCGGCGCGGCGGGCCGTACGGGACTCTCACCCTCTACGGTGCCGTGTTCCAACGGACTTGGGCCCAACGCCACCCCCGAAAGACGCGTGCCTTGAAACTACAATTCGCGCCGGCGGGCTAGGCCGGCGAGATTCCAAAGTTGAGCTTTTCCCGCTTCACTCGCCGTTACTAGGGGAATCCCTGTTGGTTTCTTTTCCTCCGCTTACTGATATGCTTAAGTTCAGCGGGTAGTCATGCCTGATCTGAGACCACATGAGTGAGAACTAGAGGAGCGACCGCGATTTTTAACAGGCTTGGGCGACATGGTCAGATCGATCCGCCGAGGGCGGGCCCCCAGTCGTTATTTCTTCCCCGGCTTACAAACAACGTCCCCGCGGTGGGTTGAGGACCGCGTAGCTCTAAACGCAAGCAGGACTCCGTGGCCGACCTCCCTGAAACCAATAGAGAGAAAATAGGGAGGGGCCTGGAGGGCGCGGCGCGCTTTGCTGTAAAGACGAGTGCAGGGAATGGAGTCGGGTTCCGGGAAGGGAAGGGGGGGGGGGGGCGTGCGGGGGGGGAGGGGGAAAGGGAATCACCCCCCCACACGACCGGATCCGACGAACGACGAGGCCAAAACTCGGGACGGGAGCAGGCGGCGGGGGTGGGGAACAAGCGCGCTCGGGTGCTGGTGCGTCAAGACTGCAAGAAGGGAAACCAAGACCAACGCACACCGACGACAACCGGGCGCAGACCCGCCAAGAGGAAAAACTACTACCGTCCCTTTTTACCCAAGGAGACCACCCAAAAAAGTCGGGCGGGCGAGGGGGGGGGGGATGGCGGCGGCCGAAAGACCGTCAACCACCCACCCCCCCCCCGTCCCCCGTTTCGACCCGCGCGCCGACAAGGGTGCGCAGGATTTGCTTGTTCGACGAGAAACGGGACGCAGACGCGTCCAGGAAAGTGTCCGAGGTCAAGGTCGGACTGCGGAGGGAAGATCGTATAAATACAACCGCCCCGTCTCGATGAAAGGGCATACTTACCTGGCTGGGGCAGTGGGTGATCATGAAGGCCCAATGCCTGTTGGTGCGGCGCTTCCATTGCACACAAGTGGGGCCCGTGCCGGCACTCTTCGTCTTCGTGGCGAACGAGGCTGCACAATTTTTTCCTTGTGGGTCACGGGCGTTCGCGCCTGTCCCACGTTATCATTCTGATCAATTGATATGCTGAAATTAACTGTTTGAATGCGTGGTCCGCCACTATCGCACTTCGCTGGCAGACACGAAAAGAAAAAGAACTTCAGCTCCATCATTGCTAAGATGAATGCGTAGCCCTGAGGCATTTTATATTCTGAACAATTTTCAAACTGTACTGTATCACACGGCGCCTTCGCGCAAAACAGCACAAAGGAACAATTGCCGTCAACTGCCGTTCTTCACTGTTCGGCTGCGGTTGCCCGGCAGTCCCAATTTCCACAATTATTTTCCCCGAAGGCGCGTGCTTCCCTCGCGTGACTGCCCAGTGGGGCTCGACGCCGCGACTCCATTTTTCTTCCCAACAGCCGTTTGATCCTGTCGCGTGACCGCCGCCCCAAGCGTTCTTTCTCCTTTTGCACTTGCCGGTGAGGTCCTCCTGGAGCTGCTTTTGCCGCCCGATGCGCCTTGCGCACTGCGACCCAGCTTGGAGCAACTCCTGCCGCTTCCTCTGCCGCCCGCTGCTCCTGCTCGTCGATAGAGCGGCTCTCGAACGCGCTCCTCGCTGCAGAACATATGCTGCACCTTTCCGCCCGTCGATCCGTCTAATATATCTTGGATCTCTTCCTTGGTCATGTCCTTCATGCTTTCGGCTGTTATTGGGCAGATTGCAAGTGGAGGTTGGATAAAGACGGGAGATTTCGCTGGGGGAATGAGCGGGGAAGGTATCTTACCTCCGGCCCAATCTATCAGCTGTGCTTCTGGAGCGTGCTTCAGGCCAGGCTGTGCGAAATCGGGAAGGGTGGATGGTAGGGCAAGAAGGGGAAACATTCCTTGAGTCAATGATCATCCATAACCCCTCTCCATGCCCCGCTCCGCCCCCTCCCCCCGCCTCAGACCAGTTTTGAGTTTCGCGTCGCGTCTACGCGCACGTTGTCTAGGACGTCCGGGTGGATGTACCCGACCGCGTGCTGCTGCGCCTCCAGCTGCTTGACAATGTCGTCGCTGTTGGGTATCCACCCGCCTGGGTTGGCCTTTTTGTACTTGAGGTACTCGCCCAGGTCGTGCGTGCCGACTTTTTTTTGGACCATGTTGCGGTCGTCGTGGGAAATATACTGGCCGGCTGTGTCAATTTTTTTTTTCCAGGTTTGGAGAGGGGGAGGCGGAAGTTGTTCAAAGGCGGAGCGATGCGAAAATCTCTTGCGGCGGACTACCTGCTTTCGTCACCGCGATCTCAGTGTCCGTCCACGACGCGTCGTCGTGAAGCGTCTTGAGAATGACCGGCTTGCCTTTGCTGTCCTCTGCGTGATATACCCTCCCGTTCGAGCCTTGGTTGAGGTACGAGCCAACCTGCAATAAGCAGCCGGGATTCGATTGAAAAATCATTTAGCATGGCGGGCGTCGCCGGGAGAGGGAAACCACAGGAAAGATGGTACGCTCGACTGCCACGCAATCACACAAAAGCGCGCACACCTAATCCAGACTCTCACCTTCACTCTCGTTTTTCCGACAGTAACATGGCTTCCCGGGGCCCGGTTTGCAGCGTTTCCACCTGCACCGAGCGCCGGGATGCCTGCAAAGATGGCGAGAACCAGACCGAAGGCGGCGAGGACGAAGCACGATCGCCGCGAGTAACACCAGCGGCGGCCGCGTGTGCTCAGCCGCCGCGAGAGTGCGATTGCTGCAGCTGCCACTGCCATTCGCCAGAGTGATTTTTGTAGCGGAGCATCGGCACTGCGAGCAGACAGGGTAAATAGTGTTTTGTGTCTTGTCTGGCCGTTGGCCCAAATGGGAAGGGAGTTTTTTGGAATCCGCGGCACCTCCGCGAACCCCGCCGGGAGCGGTAGCCGGCGATCGTCTGATGGTGGGGTGTGCGCAAGCAAAACCGATCAACGGTTTGGTGTTTCGTTATATACAGACTTGATCAAACAGAACGCCTTTTCTTGTGGTCCGGTTAAGCCAAGAACTCTCACTCCACCTCCACCGTTCGGACGCAGATTGAGTGGTTTGGTTGTCGTCACCCGTTCATTACCGTCGTCGAAAAGAGCCGCACAAATATAATTCAAAGTCTCTTTGCAATTGCATACGGAGGCGGGAGCAGCAACACTAAATTGTTATCAACAGGGGTGAGCAATTCTGGAGGGTTTGCGTTCAGTGGTGCCATAGAAAGGTGACGGATTCCGCCCTGTTAGTTTCACATATGAAATCTCCAGCGCTCTCATTTATCTCGTCCACAGTTGAAGAGGACTCTCCAAAAGTGATCAGAACGGCCCTTTTTTGTATTGAAAAGGGTAAGAAAGGGAAATGAAGCAAGAAGGAAAACGAAAACGCCATCTGGAGCCTCTAAAAAGGCGCTTTAAAGCAGTTGCGTCCATTGGTCGGAAAACTCCATCGATCGAACCTTTGATATAGATTAATTCCTGTCACAACGAAGTATGAAAGATCCGATGAAATGTACGAAGACCACCAGTACGCTGGATTACGAGAAGCGGGGGTTGTTTGAGGAGAGAATGGGACGAATCCATCGGAAGCTACCATACCGAGTTTCGGTTTGCTCTGAGCCAGCTCGCCATTGGCATTCGTAGAGAACTTGACTTCGCACCAATAGCCGTCCGTGCTACTTGCATCGCAGGGGCCTTTCAGAAGAAATTCGTCGCAACCGCTTTTCGAGCATCTCTCCCCAATGTGACCAGCACGCGGGACGAACAACGTGTACTTAGCGCTTGCTGGCTTCGTCCACGTGTACACAGTAGGCTTCGAGAGAAAGGCAGGCGTGGGCGAGCCTGGCGGCGCAAAGGAAGTGAGCAACAAGGAGCACCGTGGATCGGAGGGCGTAGGACATCCCGGGTACGCTGTTGTCGGATCGTCTTGAAAGCTTTCGTGCCGGTGGGTTTGCTCGCGCCAGCGTTAGCATGAGGCAGCTTGGAATGCTTGTAACTGTTTCGCTGAGAAGTGAAAATACAAGGGCGTGTGTAAAATGAGATCTTCTGTGCAGGAAGCGGAAGCGTTTCCCACTGACACGACAGCCTCCAAACGTCCAAGTGCTTTTACGAGAACGGACAGTATTGCCCGCAACAGAGAAAAATGTAAGTCACGGAGGGAATGTGGCTTTTGCGGTGGGAAAGACAGCGCAACGCGTGATCTCTCTCTCTCTCTCTCTCTCTCTCTCTCTCTCTCTCTCTCTCTCTCTCTCTCTCTCTCTCTCTCTCTCTCTCTCTCCTCTCTCTCCCTCTCTGTCACATTTCCCATCGGTCCTGATCAAGTTTGATTTCTTTTGGAATCGACGCAACTGCGAAGACAGCGCGGTGAAGTGGCGTCGCGGCATGCCCACGCCGGCATGTCGCTTTCCTCATGGCTTTTTTTGGCAGCCGGGCGCAGTCACACGGCTCTCGCCCAAGCAGAGTCCACTTGCAACGCAGCTGGGCTTCAAAAATTGTGAATTTGTGCGTTGCCTGATTTTTCAGGCGGCCGAGTGCGGCCATGATTCGAGAAAACCCCGAACAGCTCCTGCTTCTCATCAAACTCTGTTACAATGTTTGGCGCAAGTGCACCGTGAAAAAGAAAAGCTGCTCCAGTAAAAAAGAAATGTACTGGGACCCGACCACAGCCGTCCCAAAGCAAAAACCCCACATGCGCTCTTTCACGCCAGCGCGGCCGCCGCGAACTCTTCCGCCGACGCGAAAAACTCGCAGAGCCCGCCGACGGCGGACCCCTCGCCCATCTTTCCGACCCTCTCGACCACGTCCTTCACCGTCAGCGCCCCGCCTTCCTTCTTGTTCTTCGCGTCCGCCTTTGTCTTCGTCGCCGCCGTAGTAGTCATCTTTGCCGCCATTGCCCATCCTCTCCCCGCCGCGGCGCCCTTACCCACGCCCTCCTCCGCCTTCCGCACAGCCTCGACGACGGCCTTCCCGCCACCCAGGATCCTCGCCGCGTCGGCGGGCGGCAGGCGGTGGTGGCGCAGCAGCCCGTAGATGAGGTGCGGGCGGCCCTTCGCGACGAGCGGCGGGTTCGTGAGGAAGCGGTAGGGGGCGGCGAGAAAGCGCAGGCGGTCGGCGTGGGTGTGCGCCGGGTGCGTCGGCTTGGGGACGAGGCCGACGCGCGGGCACGAGTAGATGGTGCGGCGCGGGAGCGGGCCGGGGCCGGTGGCGGTTGCCGTCGTCGCGTCCTCGTCGCTGGTGCCACCCGTCGTGCTGGTGGTGGTGGCGGCGTCGGCCGCAGCGGCGGTCTTCGCCGACTTTGCCGACCCGCGCGGGGCAAACAGCCGCTGGAAGGCCTCGGCGCGCTTGCGCTTGCCGCCTCCCGCAGCAGCGGCGACGGCAGTCACATCGCCGTCGGCAGTGGCGCCAGACTCTGCGCCATCGGCGCACCCGACATCTACGAACCCCATGCGCGCGTGCTTTAGCAACTCCCCGCCGTCATCGACATCGTCATTGCCCCACACGGCATCGATCCGGCCGCCCAGGACGCGATCGATGAACGCGCGCACGTCGCCGCGCATGCCCGGCTGTCCGGCGACGGCGGCGCGGGCGGGGTGAGCCGGATCGTCGACGCCGGCGGCCGCCGCGAGCATGAGGGCCTCGACGACGAGGCTGGGGCCTTCGACGTACGCGTCGCCTGGCTTGGCGCTGGCGACGCCGACGCGCTCAATGGCGCGGATCAGGATGCCGCCGCGGGCCGTCGCTCCTGCGGCAGCGGCAGCGGCATCGGTCGTCGTGGTTGAAGATCCTGCGAGGCCGAAAGTGACGTCGAGGCCCTTGCGCGTGCCCGACTTGTAGGCGGTGGGGCCCTGCTTGTGGAAGTACCAGCGGCCGGGGTCGGCCTGCTCGTCGGAGCGGTGGCAGTACCAGTCGCGGTGGGCGAGTGTTGCTGCTGCTGCGGATGCGGATGAGGATGCGGATGCGGGCGGCGGCGGCGGCGGATCGCAAAAGTAGTAGAACTCGACCTCAGCGAGACGAAAGTACGAGTCGACGCGCGCGGGGGAGCGGACGCGCAGGAGGGCGCTGTTGAGGAGGAAAGCGAGGAGCGGCGAGTCTGCGAGGGATGAGGGTGCGGCGGCGGCGGGCGTCGAGGGGGTTGTTGGCGCGCTGTTGTCGTTGTCGTTGTCGTCGCTGCCGACGAGCGTGGGCCGCCAGAGCCGGAAGCTTCCTGGGGCAAAGCCAACAAGGGGCTGTGGTTGTTGTTGAGCAGCGGCAGCGGACATGTCAGGAAAGACGAGAATCAAATTCTTTCCTTTTTTCGCGGGTCGCGCGGGGTGCTCGTGCCCACACGCTCTCCCTCCCCTCCTGTCCCGCCCGCCCTGAGGGCAGTGTCTTGCGCGGAGGTCTCCTCAGCTCAGATAAAACATTTATTTATTATACATACATGAAAGCAGCTGCGTGCGCTTATCGGGTGCCAATTGTGCTCAGTAAAGACAAAAAAACCTGCAGGTATTTATCAGCGACGGGTATCCATGAATTACTGTACCCTCACTCACACCCAGCTTCGCAATAAGTTGCCAAATCGCCGTTTCGAATCCAGCAGTTCTGGGGTTATGTGTTGCTATAATAATATATGTTTGCACCGCGCGCGCTCAGAACGATGATACCAACCAGGTGTTTGTTTGTACAATAGAGGTACCAATTTATTGTCCGAATGCAAGTATTTGTAATTGGGCGCGGGATCGTTGACTGTGGCGATCACTGGCTGACGTCTGCCATGTCATACACCATAAATCGCGTGATGGAGCTGGAGTGATCCCCTGATTCGTTTTTCCGTTTCTCCGACTTGCCGGTGCGATCAATCAGAGAGGGTCCAGAGACAGACAGACAGTCAGTGCAGACAAAGGGAAACGCGCTCTTTATGGAGCAACGATAGCGCAGCTTTGGAGCGGACATCTTGTCTTTCGAGAGGGAAAATCCCATGCGCGCTTGATTGATAAAGAGAAGGGAGAGACAGACAGACAGACAGACAGATAGACTGTTCCAGAGAAATATAGCGTGCTTGGTTGGGTGAATTCGTCAACCAAACGAGAGAGGGAGGAAGCAGTCTGACAAGGCGAAAAATTGCTGAATATGCAAACAACAAGACAAGCACCGGGACGAGATCTCGAGACAGATAGAGCTAAGCAGCCAATGGAAAACGAGTGAGCCGATAGATAAAGCAGAAAAGGGAAAAGGCCTGATTCCAGCCGGCAGAGACAGAGAAGGACGGCAAAGACAGACACGAGCGAACGAGAGGGAGAGAGAGGGAGAGAGGGAGGGGAGAGAGACAGAGAAAGAGAGAGACAGAGCGAGCAACAGAGAGAGAGATAGAGCAAGCGGCGACAGAGGGGCCGTTCACAGAATACCAGTCTCCGTCGCCATCGGTTTCTTGTCCGTCTCTTTTCCACCCACACCACCAACGACCCATTCGGTCCACAGCGATACGTTCGAAGGGCGCCTCAACCCATTCCCAACCGAGAGTCTCTGGCCGGGGGAAGACCGCCTCGACCACGTTTGGGAAAAACCAAGCTGGCTTGTAGAAACCGCTCAGCATCATGGTCAACTCTTCGCATCAGCAGCAGCATCAGCAGCAGGTGATGCAGCCTGCTCCCTCCTCTCGCCCAAAGTACGCCATGCTGGGGCCGTACCGTTTGCTCCGGACAATCGGCGAGGGAGAGTTTGGAAAGGTCAAACTGGCTGTTCACACCGACGACACTGCCGAGGTTCGTGCGCTTCCTTCGCCGACTGTGCATGGAAGCGAATCGTGTGGTGAACCCGTGGAGGCGCGGCCTACAACCCTGATCCAACATGAATTCGTCCCCCCTTTCTGCCTCTCTCCATCGCAGGTGGCCATCAAACTGATCAAGAAGGAGAACATCGAAACCCCCTCCCGCCGATCCAAGCTGCTTCGTGAAATCTCGATTCTTCAGGTTCGGCTTCTCATTCTGGCTTCAGAATCGACCCAATCACCCGTTCTCGCTCCACCAACTAAAACGACGTGGATTCATTTTTGTTATTCACCACGCAGTCTCTCGACCACCCGTACATTGTCAAACTCATTGAGGTCATCGAAACGGATCATTACATTGGGATGGTGATGGAGTTCGCGTCCGGCGGCGAACTGTTCGAGTACATTTTGGCGCATCGCTATCTGAAGGAGAAGGATGCATGCAGGGTCTTTGCGCAGCTCCTCGCAGGTACTTTGCCAACGGCTCAACGCAGCAACTCTTTGCGCTGACTTAACTCGGCGAATCGCCCCGCTCCTCGCTCGTCTCCTTCCCTGCCACCCCACCCGCCCACAGGCGTCAGCTTCATCCACTCTGTTGGAATCGTCCACCGTGACTTGAAACTGGTGTGTGTCAGATTTTGCCCACCTGACAAATCTGTCTCGCTTGTTTTCTCTTTGTTTTTCCGCTGACTGATTGATTGAATTTTCTGTTTCCCGATTGCGGGTCACGTTGGCATTCTCTTGTTTTTGATAGGAAAACCTGCTCCTCGACTCGAACGGAAACATCATCATCACAGACTTCGGCTTTGCGAACAAGTCGAGGAACGGCGACAGCGACCTCCTGCAGACCTCTTGCGGAAGCCCTTGCTACGCCGCCCCAGAGCTGGTTATCAGTGATGTGAGGCGACCGCGTCCTTCTCTTTTCCCTTTCTCTTTTGTTCTTTTTTTTTTCTTCGACACAGGCCGACGATTGACTAAAACGCGCGTGTTTGCATTCCAGGGCTACGTGGGAGAGGCGGCGGACATTTGGAGTTGTGGCGTTATCCTGGTGGGATAAAGCACGCATTTTCTGTGGCCCACGCAACTGACACTTTCCGAAAAAAAAAAATCGTTCAGTACGCGATGCTTTGCGGATATTTACCATACGACGACGATCCGGACAATCCTGACAGCGACAACATTAATCTGCTTTACAAGTACATTCTTGAAACGGAACTCGAGTTTCCTGACTACATTTCGTCCGATGCGCGGTCGCTGCTGAAGCGAATGCTGGTGCCGGACCCGAAATATCGAGCCAAGATGCCGGAAATCATGTCACACAGGTCTGACTCCGGTGTACAACGCATAGTCAACTCTTTCTAATGCGATGTCCATCAGATGGCTTGCACCTGCTTTCTACGTATTCGAAGAAGAAATGGCCCGTCGTCAGGTCAGTTTGCTTGCCTTATTCTCCAACAGAGAGCCTCGTGTCTCATCACCAATTTCTTGCAGAGCAAAATGTTCCAGGGCCTAAATACCCCACCAGAGTCGCCGGCTCAGCCCGGTTCGGATCAAGATCCGGACGTCGATTCAATGGATTTGGACGACATCTTAGTGACAAACAACGTCTCATCACAACCAATTACCACAGACTCTGACGCAGTGGCTTACCCTCCAGTGGCACCGCAAACTTCAGCAACACCCGCACCTCCAGCTTCATCAACTCCTATACCACCATTATTGGGAACACCAGCAGATGAAGTGCTTTCCTCTGCAGCAACTCCCCGCCCGCCTTCTCCACAAAACGCTACCAATTCTACTATGGACTTCAGCATGGAGGGTCCAACAGCAGAATCGAATCTCACACCACCGGAAGGAGCAACCCCAACCTCGGACGATCGCGGCTCTCCACTTACGGCTGCCGGAAGTGCGGTGGAGATTGTGTTGGAGCCATCCGACCCAAAAAGTCCTATGGATTCTACTGACGACTCTCCAGCGAATGAGTGGAGGTCGAGCCAGTCATCAACTTCGGACTCAAAATCTCAGGAGGCCGAAAAGTGAGCCGGACTAATGGCTCTTCTTTAGAAATGTTTGCTAACGTGATTTCTCAGTGCTGCGGAGAACCAGCTGACGGTTTCTTCTTCATACCGGGCCTCAGTATCGTCCTCCAGTGTAATGACGTGGTTCAAACGGAAATCGTCGAAGTACCCGCAAAGTATGATTTCGTACTGAGAATTTAGTGGATGGACTCGTGTCTTACATTTTTTTTGCGCTGTGTACCAGAATCGGAAGATGCCAGCACACGTCCCGCGCCGTCCGTGAACACCGCAGCTACGACGAAGTCTATTTTCAGGAGTGATGACCTCACTACGCTTCTTGTTGACGACAACTTCCAGTACCTGCCACCATCAATGTACTCTGGCCGCATTATTCGACGGAGACGAGCTATGCCCAACGAAGAGCCCAATCCTATTTCAACTCAGGTTTCGAATCGTCCTGATTCGCTCGCCAGTGCCAGCGAAACTTCCGGCAGCCTGGTGCTCCAACCCATCGATATGACCCGCCACAATAGTTCTTCGAGTGCCGTCGACTCGGCTGCTCCAACAACGGCGCGCACATCGGTTCATGCTCCTTCGATATCAGCGTCTGACTACAACAATCATGGCGTGAAGAAACCACGAAAGCTGAAATTCCACTCCGGACCGATTGACAAAAGGGCCCTCACTTCGAGAGACCCTGACCTGCTCCTCGTTGAACTTGAGGACTTTTTCCTGAACGAAGGATACGAAGTGCTGGCGACGGGTGACGAAACTGGCGAGTACAAGCTGAAAATTCTTCGTCCGCAGCAGGGAGAGTTCCCCCAGCTGGACACCTCCCTGATTGACGAGGAGTCTCTTTCAGCCTTGGCCGAGGACATTGGTGTGGCCGCCGAAAGCTTCGAGATCAACAGTAACCGACAGTCTGTGGGCATTGACCGAAACACTGGTCGAACCACCTTGAAAGAGCGGAAACGTCGCGCAAAGGGCGCAACGAAACTGGCCCTCGTTGTCGCGTCGCTCCCGGTGTCCCTAGCCAAGCGGATCCGCTACATCGCACAGCACGGCCCCAACTTCAACAAGGGATTCGACGGACGCACGGTAGTTGAGAGTAGCCCGAGGACCGTGCCGGCGCAGTCCTTCCCAGCTTCTTCGGCAGCGTCGGTGTCGTCACGCCCAAAATCCTCTGCGGGTACTATTTCATCAGCCGCGTCCGACGAAGAGCAGCCGACAGGCGTTCCCGCCGCAGCCCCAGCCTCGTCCTCTCCTCCTGCTTCTCCGCCTTCAGGTCCCGTCGGCGCTGTCGGCAGCGGCAAGACGAAGCAGGAGCCAAAGCAGCAGTACCTCGATGAGATCAAGTTCAACGTCGAGATTGAGCGCGTAAAGAACGTGCCCGGAATGTACGTCGTGGATTTCAAACGGCTTCGCGGCGACATTTGGGCGTTCAAGCGGCTGTACCACAAGTTGGTTGGGCAGCTACCCTTGAAAGACGACAGTTCTTCGTGATGGAAATCGCCATTTCGCCCAAATCGTATGTCTGCCGCGCGCGATGGATTCTAACAGTTGCGGGCCGAAGTGAAAGGGATACGGTGCGAGCGGGTCCAGTTGTTTTCAGGCGATCGCATGTGTTTGTTCGTTGTTGTGATTTTATTGGGGTTGGGCGACCCCCCTACTTCCTCCTCATTGTCTATGCGAGCTCGAGTAGCTTTTTTTTTCTTCTCTCGCGTCCCAGTCCAATCCACTGCCTTTGCCTTGCGTTGATGTACTCTTTTTTGAACAAGTTGGACACAAGAAAAAAATTCCCGTTCGTTCTCGTACCTTGATTCTATTGTGCGTTTTTTCTTTACCTGCTCACTCCCATATTTTCCCCAGCCGCCCTTCTTTGCCCCAGTTTTATCAAGTAATTCACCTTGTGCGCCGTCGCCCTCTTCGCGTTCCCTCACTTCCTCACTCCTTCTCTTTCGCTGTCCATTCCACATTTTTACAGTGCTCCCTCGCGGTGCTCTCCGTCTTCACTCTATACAGAAGAAAGTGTAACTTGATCATTTTTACTCCTCTTCACACACTTCCGTTGTCGCGCCTCCTCCTCCAAACTGCAACTACGGACGGTACTCTGGGACATTCTTGCCAACTTTTATATTGGTTTTTTTTTTGTTCTGGCGTGTACGTTTTTGTAACTCCCTCCCCACCCGTTTGTTCAACGTTGTAATCGGAGATCTCGTCCGCTCTTTTTCCCTTTTCTTTTTTTTTTTTTTTTTTTTGGCGGTGGCTGGGTTCGCTGGTTGCAAACTAGGGGGTTTGGCGAGCGAGGGACGCGGTGTTATTGATGAATGATAGTCTACCACTTGCGGAGGCCGCTGATTCATGTCGCAAGTGGACATCGGAGTTTTGCACGCCACAAGCACAGCAAAGAAAGAAACCCCGCGTGACCATACAGTTTTATGCAATACTGACGGGACAAGGCAGCCATTCGGACTCGGCTGGCCGCGGCCGCGCGAGGTAGAGGGGGATCTGTGACAACACGGGCTGTACTGTGCGCGGAACGGCTTGTGGGCTCTGGGCAGCACTAGCACCGAAGATGGGTGGGGGGAAAACCCTCGCTGAGGAGCCAGGAACGAGCAGTGGTTAAGCGCGTGTCACCGCCCCCGCACCGGGCTGTCGAAATCCCAATGCCAGCAACCATGGGAGGAGATCTGTGATTGCCGGTTGGATCGTTACTTGCGCTCCAGTGACTGTACTGCCGAAAGCGACGCTCCGAGGTACTTACTCGATATACTGTTTATTGCGCGTTGCTCCTTCCCCGTTTTTTTTTTCTTTTTTTTTCTTCTTTTTTCCTCGTTCAACCCAGCGCCTCAAAACGCAGCAGGAGCCATCAATGTCAATGACAACAACAACCGCTGCTGCCGACGGTGGCGCCCACACCCGCGCCGAACCCGCCGAACCCGCCCGTCGTAGCATGCACTCACAGCACCAGCCAGCACGCATGCTCCTCGATGAAATGCCCGAAGAGATCCTTCACCGCATGCTGTTGTACCTTGCTTTCGACTACAAGTCCCTCGCCAGGCTCTGCTGCGCGTCAAGACGCTGGTTCCTCCGCTCCGAAAAGATCTGGCGCGCAATGTTCCTCGCCCGCTGGGCCTTGCCCGTGTCGCTCTCCGTCTCTCCAAACGTCCTGGACCGCGGCAAAACGATGGCGGCCGCGACGGCAGAGGTGGGGGTGGAGGCGCGCAGGATCTGCGGCGGCTCCTCAGCCGCCGAGGTCCCCTGGAAAACTCTCTTTCGCGATCGCAGCGCGCTCGCGAGCTTCCGGGCGCCGCAGCGTAAGAGCAGGCTCAAGGACGGTCACTCCAGCTTTGTTACTGCAATTTGCGTCGACGCGTTTTCAATCGTGACGGCTGCCGGCGACGGCAAGGTCAAGATCTGGGACCGCGCCACCAAAAAGTGCCTGCAGACCCTCGACGCGTCCGAGCGTGGACTTGAAAGTGTTGCTTGTCACGGCAGCACGATTGCGTGCGGCACTTCTGACGGCGAGGTGAAATTGCTGAACGCAAAGACCGGAAAGCTGGAGGATACGCTGCGCGGTCTCGACCGCTCTGTGTATTTTGTTCACATCGACAGCGAGCTCGTAATTGCGGCAGCCGGGGACCGCGTAAACGTGTGGCGCCGCTCGTCAAAAACCATTTGCAAAACATTCACAAAGCAAACGAGCGGCAGCGTCGACGTGCATGACGGTCTCATTACGTTTGCCACTTCCGACAATGCAGTCCAAGTGCTCCGCCTGCTTTCTGGTGAAGTCGTTTATTCGCAGCAGTTGGAAAGCACGGTCCTATGGATTCAGCAGGAGAACTCAATCGTGGTGGCAGCATGGAAATCTGAGGTGGCCGCATGGGACATTCATTCTGGTGCGCGCTTGTTTGCCGACAGCAGGAGCTTTCCCGTCAGTCTTCACAATGGCAACTTATTGGTTATAAGCAAAATTGGGGGCAAGGAATGCTTGGTTATTCGCGACCTGGCGAATGGTGGAACGATAGTGCGCACGATCCGTACTGGTCGAAATATCGAGATCTATGGGTGCTCGATTTTGCACACATCGGGCGTTATGGTTGGCGATGCAGTTAAGTGCCAATCGATTCTCATAGCAACTTTGCCTTACTCTACTTTGTTCCACTGGTAACAGTTCGGTGGCGTAGAGATGTGGGATTTTGACGAGGGCATTCCATATGCCCACGAGTTCATGGAATTGAAGAAATAATCGCACGTTCTCGGCCCAATTAGGCGAGGTGTGTTGTTAATATTTCTTGGTGAAAAGCGGCGAACATGCGTAAGTCGTACCAAAATCACTCCCAAACATCGGAAAGTCAAATTTGGCAGACCAGGAGGCAGAGGTATTCAAACTACCCCCCCTCCAAAGGGCAAAAGACTAAGTGTATGATTGAGTCAGTGACGGTGGGGGCGCAGGGCGGGAACCGCGCCGCGCACGCCAGTGGCAGTGCGTCGGCGAAGCGGTAGGCGATCATGAGGGCGCGACTGGCAGCTTGGTGGTACGCGGCGCGCCTCAGTACCTGGCGTAGCCACTGCCACGGTCACCTCGACAACCCTCGCTCTTCCCCTAGCCCGCTACTTTTGTCGTCATTCCTCACGGGCGCCGCCACCAGATTCTATCACGTCTCCGTCCCCGTGCGCCTGGTTCCTTCATTGTCTTTCCCCGTCCCTCCTTCTCTTGATCAATCACTTGGTAATCTGTTCTACTCTTTATCCGGTGAAAAAGCAATCGCTCATTACCCATCGATGCATCCATTTGCAGACTTGACAATGCTGGTCGCATGAAGTTGTGTTTTCCTCGCCGAGTGCCATTGGCAGAACTTCACAGAAGGAGGTGAGGAGGTTTCTGGTGGTCACAGGGAACTTGCAATCAATTCGAGCTGTGTTGTACATGTGAAGTTTGGATGTGCATTATTGGCGTTAACATCCGGTTGTATGGGTTTGCGCAGCATGAGAGATGGAGTATAGCGGAGTCACGTAGCAATGCGGCGTGATGGAGTAGAGTGGAGCGACGGAGCACTGCGGAGTAACCGAGAACCACAAAGTGATGGAGTAGAGCGGGAGTAAAGGAGTAGACTGGAGTCAGTACTGCGGAGCGACTCGATGGCTACTTAAGCGATCGTCACCACGGCCACCCTCCCTCGCGGTAACACCGCCACTGCCCCCGTCTGTAAGGGTTGGGTGGCTGCCTCGACGCACGAGAGGCCCACTCCTGCAACCCCGCGCACTTGTAATATGTCGCAGTCGTTTATTTCCCCTGTTAACTGCGGCCCGCAAATTGGACGGAAAAGACTGAAGTAGCATCGGAGAAATTTTAGGGACTACGACTAGACGGAGAGGAGAGAGAGAGAGAGAGAGAGAGAGAGAGAGAGAGAGAGAGAGAGACAAACCAGGAACGCAAGGCAACGCAAGCCCGAGCAAGCAAGCAAAACAAAAATGCCCTTCTTCGTTTTTGGACGGACAACGGCAGACGGCGTCGGCAACGGCGGCGGAGTAACAAGAGCGGCGTCATCCCACAACAGCCACCACCACCACCACCGCCGTGCTGACGAGGACAACGAGCAGGCGGGGGGGCAGGGCTCGCATCCACCACCACCACCACCACCACCTCCACCAAACTCACACTCGCACTCGCACTCGCCCTCGCACTCGTCCTCGCACTCGATCGGGGGCGCCCACGATGATGACGGTGACGACTCGCACGGTCATCGCCGCAGTGGACGCCACGACTCACACGGCCATGGACACGGACACGGGCACGGGCACGGACATCGTTATGGCCACGGCCACAGCCACAGCCACGGCAGTCATGTCCAGCCCAGCAGCGACCCCTCTTCATCGAACCCATCACCGACAGAAGCGAACGGCCAAAACGGCCGACCCACGCAACCCAGCCGCGGGCGCGCCGACCAGCGACTCCAAGAGCGTGGCCTTGGCTCCCGATGTCCCGAAGGTCCGATCTCGCCAACCCGTTCGGCTACAAGGCGGGCTTCCCCCGAGCATTCTATCCGTTCTGCTGGAGAACATGCTGAACCCGCGGCGAAAGGCAGCCAAAGCGAGCGGAAGTTACGGATCGCCCTCATTCTCGTCGGAGTGTTTTTCGTGGTTGAGCTTGTCGCTGGGTTCTTGTCTGGTGAGTGGAGGTTCTTGGGGGTTTCGGCGTCGCCATTCCACTACATTGTGTCCTCACCCGTCCATCGCAGGCTCCCTTGCCATCTTATCTGACGCCTTCCACTTGCTGTCGGACATTGCCGGATTCTCGATCTCTTTGGCCGCGATACATATCGTCAAGCAGCCCGCCACAAGCAGTAAGAAATAGGAATGCAACCTCCCCAGCGCATTTTTTGTAACCCACATTCACGAAGAACATTCATTTGGTTTCGCTCGTGTTGAGATTCTTGGAGCCATCATGAGCACGGCCCTGATATGGTAGCTTCAAATGCAGTGCGCTCTTATCCTCACTGAATAATTTCCCGTCGCCACTTCATGTAGGATACTGACTGCCTACTTGGTTTGGGAAGCGATCCACCGTCTGGCAGATCCAACACCAATAGACGCACCGATGATGCTCGGCACGGCCATCGTTGGCGTGATCGTGAACATTGTTCTGGCGGGAGCCCTTCACGGCGATGGCCACAACCACTCCCATGGTGGAAGCAGCGGTCACGCCCACGCTCACGGAAACAGCGGGCACGGTCATGGGCAGGCAGACTCAAACAGGCGCAGTGAGGGGCACAATCACAGCGAGCACAATCACGGCTCTCCGCACAGCCACGAACACGATTTGGAGCACGGACACGGTGAGCACGAACCGCTTCTTGGCGATCATGGAAGTAAAGAATCATGGACTGTGAAGAAGATGTGGGAGACCATTGAGGTGAGAAACATCGAGCCAGGTGCCCATATTTATCTTGACTTTCTTTCTCGGCAGAAAATGGATGTGAATGTTCGGTCAGCGGCTATTCATGTTGTTGGAGACCTCCTGTCATCCATCGGCGTCGTCATTGCTGCTCTTGTGATTCTCATCAAGCCTTCTTGGACTTTCGTGGACCCCATTTGCACTTTCCTTTTTTCCATTCTTGTTGTTTGGACGACGTTTTCTTTGATGGGCAATAGCCTGATGGTTCTGATGGAGGGTAAGTGCAGAGTTTTTTGATTTATCTCTTACAAACTCTTTCCATCTTGCTTTTTTAGCAACTCCCGTGCACATTGATCCCACACAAGTCGAAGCTGCACTTTTGGAGATACCCTTTGTGGAGGGCGTTCATGACCTACACATTTGGTCGCTGACGCAATCGCACGTGTCAATGAGCGTTCACCTGTCGATCTCGCCATTGTCAAAAGTTTCGAAAGTTATCCAATCTGGCCAAGTGACAGGAGCAGAAGCCGAACATAGCCAGGAGCGTGGTGGCCATTACCACCACCATGAACACGACGACGCCGATCACAACCACGATGACGACTCGGATGTGACGACGCGGAGAGACACCGAAGGAGTGGTTAGAATCACTACCCTGGACGACTATGCGCGGATCCTCGCGCGCGCACAACAGACATTGTGCGATAACTTTGGCATCCACCACGCAACAATCCAGATCGATCCAATTCGTGCTACGGCGTCAGCGACATCAGACAGCGACGAGGAAGATCAAGCGAGAGGCCGGTTTTTCCATGATCACTGCGAGCCCAATATGTGCCAGAAACTTTAAGACATATCTCGTGCGTGTGGTGCAACGAATGCTTCAACCTTCGAGTTTCCTGGCCCACTCGCCATTCTTCTTCTTTCGACTGTTTCCTAGATGTTTGTTTGGTTTTCTCCTTTTCGCTTCCTACTGTTCCCTGCGATCTGTCCTGCATTCCCCATCACGCTCCTGTTCCTTTTTGCATCAGCTGGAGGGTCATTACAATCCAAAGTCTGCTGCTGCGCCCTCATCGCTCTGCGAATTTTGTTTTTGCTTCCCCCGCTCTCTGTTCTTGGCAGTCCTCTCTAGTTATTTTCCTCTCCAGATTTGTTTCGGGCACACCTCCTGAATGACCCCCCCGACCCCCGTCTGAGTACAATGGGTCAGTAATTCGCCTACTCTCTCTCTTCTTTCAGTTCCTTGCCGCTCGATCGCTTGTTCGTGCCCGTCTTCTTTGGACTGTCTCGCCTGCACTTGAATGGATATGAAGCAGTTGTAAGGGGGGGTGTTAGCATTGCTTTGAGGCGTAAGAATTGTTTAGGCTGCCTTTTGTATCCTGTTTTGGGAAGAAAAGAAGAAAAAAAAAAAAAAAATAGGATAGAGAGAATCAAATGTGAATAAGACCGTTTCTCCTTCAACCCACCTGCCGCCCTCTTTCTTCGAGAGTGGGAGGTGCTTGCCTGGCGCCGTTGGAGCGTTGGACACTGTTTGTATTTTAATACTGATAAAGAATATCAAGCGCTATAGCGCGCGCCAAAGGTCGAACAGGGACAAGCGCAGCTAGTGGTATCTCCCGCCCGCCCACGGCTCCTTGTTCCAAAAAGCTGGTAGGCTCCTCAAAGCCGCCATTTCATTTGCTCCTCGCTCACGAAGCTACTAACCCGGTACACGTTAAAAGACAAGCTATACGCTGGGTTCCCTCGTCAGTCTCCAAAGTAAAAACAACAACACAGTTATCGGTAATGCACGATGCCCATGGGGCAGAGGAAGGCACCGCCAACAGCGACCAATGCAGACCCTGCGCACTGGCTTGCGCTGTTTTACAAATACGCCAAAAATGCAGTAGAACAGAAACCCAGTGCAAGCAGTTTTCCTACTCCGCTGCTCAAGCAGATAATTATAGGAGAGTATTTCACCCTGTTTTAGCAGTCACACTGCCCAGCGACTATTGTAGCGTGTGCATATCGTCATTATGTATCAATCCTTCATATTTTTCTCTTCGTCTCCAATTTTGGGAGAAGAACCACCTACAATTTGAAACACACTCACAGTCTCACAGTAGACTGTTTACACACACACACACACACACGCCCAAGCGTTTTCCTTGCGGTTGGTCGAAATTCTGCAATTTGCGTCGACGCGTATTTCATCGTGACGGCTGCCTGGCGATGGCAAGGTCAAAATGTGGGCACCGCACCACCAAATAGTGCCTGCAGAGATGTGTCCGCGCGCAGAGTTCGCAGTCTTGCCTGTCACGGCAACACGATTGTGTGCGGCACTCATAACGGTAAGGCGAAACTCCTGAACGCAATGACCGGAGAGCTGGAGGATACCGCTGCGCGGGCTCGGCCGCTTTGTTTATTTTGTTCACATCGACAGCGAGCTCGTAATTGCGGCAGCCGGGGACTGCGTCAACGTGTGGTAATCGTGGGCACCGCTCGTCAAAAACCATTTGCAAAACGTTCACAAAGCAAACGAACGGCAGTGTCGACGTGCACGGCGGCCCTTCACTCCCCCTCCCCATTGAATAAGAGTAAAAGTCCAGAAGCGTTGGCCTATTTCCTACCGTCAGAACCGTTGCTTCCAGCCACCAGCAACAAACCTGAAAGTAATCAACAAACCCAAAACTTGTCGAATGGTTGTTCGGCGTTTGCCTACTGGAATCGCAAAAAAATTCTCAAATGAGCGCTGGCTGTGAGCTTTTGGCGCCAAAGCCGCCAGCATCTTGGTGTGGACGCGAGACGCTGTCGGTGGCGCTGCCGGGCCAATGCGGGGAGGGATATTCGTCGGGGAGGCAGCGATGGCATGACAAACGCAAACTTTCTCCTATGGGTGGAGCAAATGCAACGATCCCTGGACTGAAGCGGAGGGAGCAAGGAAATTTTATGGGGACATTCTGATGCGTGAGGTGGTTATGGCTGTCTTCGCGCCTCACAAAAACAAGTGGAACAGAACAACAGACTAGGCGAATTCAAGACAAGGTCAACAAATCTTAGTAGAGCACAAAAACTACTTGCCCCAACATCTAGGAACAACAGACTCCTGAGAATTTAGACCCAAAAAGAAAATAGAAGAAAAAAACCTGTAACGAAATACTCTTTCACCGCCTAGCCGGCCCAGGCAACGGCTCCAGCGAAAACGGTCACAATTACGATCACGAGTTCCGAAACAAATGGTGCCTGCACCCGAAAACTGCCACTTTTGTACCTCCAGACCGGCGGGGCTGCGTAACCAAACTGCTTCACGACGAGCACCCCGTTCGGCGGCCGCACCGACTTCCCCTTGGCCTGCACCTTGTCCATCCCGAGCGCGAGCTCCTGCGGCAGCGCCGGGTTCCCACTCGCAATGATGCAGTCAGGGCTGCGGCCGACGACGCTCACGAACGCCGCGGCGATCGCTTCCTTTTGGGAAAACAGCGCGACGGTGATCACGTCGCCCCCGTCGATCGTCGTGGCGTTGCACGCGACATCGACGTCGAGCCATAGGCCGGTGACGGCCGGATCGAAGCGGGAGCAAAACTCGTACAGCGGCGGGAGCAGGACGGAGAGGCCGAACTCTGTGCTGACGGTGAATACCACGGTGTAACCCGTATAAACTTCCGCTCGGAGAACGGTTAACCCCACTGTGGTGTTGGCGTCGTCAAAAAAATTGAGCGAGAGGTACTGGTAGAAATACGACGCGTTGTTGGCGTTAAAAGTCGTGCAGTAGTCCAACATGTCTAGCTCAACGACAGTGCGACCCAATGCGTATCGGTACGAGTACTGCCCCATCGAGTCCAGAAGGGACAACTGGGAATTCATCCCTGTTGCGTCCGTCAAGTAATCTTGATAGGAAATCGATGTGTTTGCGACAGGGTGGAAGGGTAGCGGTGCAGAAATCGCGCTGGAATCGGAGGCGTGGCTAAGGATGGTGGGGTTCATTATGGGGTACGGCGGGTAGGTTACAGTTGTTTGAGTCTGGGGTTGCGGGGTCGCTGCCGTGGAGGAGGACGAGTATGAGGTTATGGCACTCTTCGCGACGGTGTGCGAGGTTGAAAAGGTCGTGGTTGTGGCGTACTGCGTGGTGCGACCGTCGCTGAGCGTGCTTGTGACGGTTGTGGCCATGGTCGTCTGAACCGCGAGAACGGTGGGCGTGACGACTGCGGTTGGCGCAGTGTACCAAGAACCACCTCCCAAGATGTAGTGTTGCGAAACCAAAATGAGGATAATGCAACCAACGACGAAGATGGAAGTGAAGGCGAGGCAGGTCACTGTCGCGTTGCGTGCATGGATGGGAGCATGAGCAGGCGAAGCCCAAAGAACAGTTAGTTGAGACATGGACTCGTCAGAAAACGTAAGCGAAACGACACTTCACCATACTCAAGGAAGGTAAGCCTCTTCGCACGGGCCTTGGCCAGGGGAGCAGCCTGTGCGCCTCGCGCAGAGGCAGCAAGGTGGTCTCGTCCTCCTGCAGCAAGGCCGTGGTCGTAGTAGTGGTGGTGGTTGTGGTTGTAGTGGTCATGGTGGTCGTGGTGAGGGTAGGACGGTGGTGGAGGCGTGGCGTAGCGGATGGATGAGGCGGCATTGGCCGTGGCCGCGTTGTTGCTCGCATTCGCATTGGCGGTGTCTTGCCTCGGCATGAGTGTTGTGTGTGCGTGAGAAAATTGTGGCTGGTTTTTTTTTTTTTTTTTTTTTTTCTTTTTTCCAGCTGTTGTTGCAAGGTGGTCGGTTCTTCCTCTCGAATATTCTCCCGTCGGCTCGGAACGCACTCCCACGTCCACAGATTGCGAGATAGAGGGAGAGGGCAAGGAGAGGGACAGGCAGGGACAGAGTGAGAGAGAGAGGGAGAGAGAGAGAGCGAGAGAGAGACTGAGAGAGAGTGAGTGAGAGAGAGAGAGAGTCTGAGAGAGAGATAGTGCGGGGTAAGACAGAATGAGTGCAATCCGTCAGAGAAAATAAAATAAAGAATATGAGAAAAATCGGTGGGGAGCGTTTTGACCCACGATGATACCGCGACGATGATTCGAATGGTCACCAGATGACAGAAGTTATCATAACGGCAATAGTATCGCAACGTATTAGTAGCTACTTTCGCGCACTCTGGCCTAAAGCGATTGTTATAAGGAAGCTGCATAGCTCTGACTTTTACGTGCATGGAAACCATGTTCGGGAATATCGCCTCTATTAAACTTCCCGTAAGGAGCCTCCTGAATGTGGGGCTTTCAAGGATTGGACGGCCCTTGTGTGCCCGCCTTGCATCCGCTGTTTTTATCGATTCGCGAGCTGAGGATGGCACGATTAACTTGCCAAAAACGTGTGCCTCGAGCGGTGATGTCTCACATGGCAATCAAACAAAGTAATTTGAGTAGAAGTTTGCTCATATGTTCTGAACTTCAAACGATGTCGGGGAAAAGTGGGGAGGCAAAAAGCCTCCTTATTTTAATTGCTTGGACATGTATCACACTTCCTCAAGAAACGAAGGCGAGCCCTTCTCCTTCAAGGCACCCTGTCTCATGGTGAAGGTGTGGCACGCGGTGCGCTCGGCGCGCAGCAATGAGCGCTACGATGCAACGATCAGGCCAGATTTGTGCAATGACAGCCGATCTCCAGCGACGTAATGCGCCCAGCGCGTGGAATCTCTTACCTTTAACACGCTGCTGATCGTGGCTGTTTCACTCATCCTTGAGAAAATCAGCAGCCACGGCACCCTATACTCATTCCTGCAACTGGATGGTCCATTCTCTTTCCACGAAAAGCTTCGCTTTGGCTGTACTTCTTCGCAGTGACCGAGAGAGGTGGCTGCAGTGGACGCTGAAGTTGTGTTGAACCTTAATGCCTTGGTCACTGCGCCACGGGAGGTCCATCACACCACGGCAAAATTCGCTCTTTGAACGTGGACACAGCTGCACAGACCCGCCACTTGCGGTCCACTATGGACTCGATTGAACTGGCGTTCTTCGTGGGGTAACGCTGTGTAAATCGAGGCCAACCATCTGCACGTCTATTTAATCGCTTATGCCCGCTTCTCAAAAGGGTGCCGAATGTCATGTTCATCGCCGCATCGTCATTTATCCTCGTGCGGTATCGCACCGATGCGGCCACCTTCGATCTCTCACAGCCAACCCACCTCTACTGCGAGATGTCGTCGCAGTACTACCTCTGGGCCGATCTTGCATTGGCGGCCTGTGTCATAGTCGGTGGCGTCTTTGCATGGTGGTTCAATTGCGGCCGCACGCCGATCGGTTTGGTCTATGTCGGCAAACTGTCAGTTGCCCCGTTCACTTTTGAATCCTTTCACAAAAGCTGATTTTCATGAGAAAGGGCGCTGAATTTTGCCGGGTTGGCCTTCGTG
Source organism: Zopfochytrium polystomum (assembly GCA_025765615.1). Classification (NCBI taxonomy): domain Eukaryota; kingdom Fungi; phylum Chytridiomycota; class Chytridiomycetes; order Chytridiales; family Chytridiaceae; genus Zopfochytrium; species Zopfochytrium polystomum. The sequence goes on along the minus strand of JAIVFJ010000174.1, from coordinate 83,424 downwards.
CTTCCGGTTATTTATTGCAAGTCGGGCGATTTCGTGCTTTGGGTGTACTGCGCTTTTCGAATAGGTTTGGTGATATTACTGAAGGATGGACAGCACCGATGAAATACTAAAAGCAACAAAACAACAGTTGGTTTCCTAGCTGGCGCCGTCATGTACGGGAATCACGCCATTGGCTTGGAGGCGAGCGTCGAGACGATGCCGGGATGGAGGGAGTACCTCTTCACCTCATTCAACGGTGCCATTGTCGGGATCGTTTCATTTTTTCTCGTAAAGTACGACACTCCGTTCGCCTCCGTGGACGACGCGTTGGCCTCTCCTCCTCCGACGTGGCCTGCCGCAGCGTATTCTTTGCTGAGTAACACAACGACAGGAGAACTACCAGACCTGATACTGTGCGAGCAATCCGTCTCGTCCTATTTATACTATGAGCTGGCCCTCTCGCTTTCAGTTGTCGCACAATTCGCAACTTGGTTTTACTATAGTGTCATCATGGACGCTCGGCACCAGAACTCTGTCGACGAAGGAGTGCACTTGGAGCTTGAAAGAGGGGTTTTCTTCACAGTCTTGCTGAAAGCGTAGGTGGACCGGCGCTTTTCCTGAACCCGCGCAATGACCTCACCGCAACATTACGTCGCTCAGCGTGGCTCTTGTGTTCGAATCGGTCAAGGTTTTTCCTGCAAAGGTGTGCCCCGCCTCGAATCCATTGTTTCATCGATGTGCGATCGCTATTCTCGGTTCGTAGCTCCATCCACCGCTGTTCCTCCACGTTCGGCTCACATACTAAAAACGAAAGAAAAAAAAAAAAAAACTCCCCAGCCGTTCGCTTCGCGGAAATCGTGGTCCTCGGGCTCTGGCTACCGATCGGATGCTCACAACGCCAAGCGGAGAATTCGTTGCGCGAGAGACTGCGGCGCTACCAGCTCCAACCCCTTAACGTCGAAAACACGATCAACCAATTGACTCGCGTTTTCTTGTACCGCCCCCAAAGTGACGCACCGGCATCTGACGAACCCGAGGAAGCTTGTGTGAAAGCATCCCTGGACCTCGCAGCCCAGCTTGGTGGTGCCGACCACAGCGGGTCGACGTTTGTAATCGCCGTGGAGGATGACCGCCCAACCCAAAAGCGTACCCGCCCCATAATGTGCTGAGCCCGTTGCTAGGCAGGACACCGACACCGCTGCAGACGGTGAGGCCACCCGTCCCCCAGGGCAATCCGCGACGGTGGTGTCCATGTCTGTCAGTTGCCTCTCAAGATGGCAGCGTTGTTGGGCCCATCGGTTTTGATACCCCCAGCTTTTCAAACGAGCAGTGTAGCATTTGCCTTGGCCCGTTCGCAAAAGGGGATCAAATCCGAGAGTTTGTTAAATGCAAGCACTCTTTTCACAAGAAGTGTTTGGAGCAGTGGTGGACCCATGGCACGTGGTGGGGGGGCAAGAAATGTCCAATGTGCCGCGAGGGTCAGTAGCACAATAAAGTGTTCCCCACGACCAGAAGGCAAGTGCAAGCACTGGTGTCCTACAAAAAAAGGAATAAGCGCGAGGTTGGCGCACCGCTCCAGTGAGAATCAGTGCGGTAATTGGACTTGGCAGCATCTCGGAAGCTTTCGAATTATGCACCAAATTTCGGCCTTGGTTTACTTTCGCAGCTGGTGCAACTCTGTGCTGGCTGAGGAGCAATCAGAAATAGAAGAGCTGACACAGCGTCCCTTTACTGGCCCTGGCGGCGCAACCGCGGAAGGTCCTTCATCGTTCGACCCCTTCAACCGAGGCACGAGCATGCCGAGCTGTGTGGCGGTGCGGCTGCTGTGGCAACGGGGCTGCGGTGCAAGCGGTGAGGACAGAGCTTCTGCAATTACAGTTGATAGCCCGGAGCGGGAGTCTCCTATCACCTTTTTCTAGAACGCGGACTGAAAACACGACACAGTACTGTTGATGTTTATGTTTTTGGTTAGAAAGACAAAGCCGGGCGGGATGCCGTAACAAAAGAAAAAAAAAAAAAAAGAAAAAAAAAAAGTTGTTGCTCGGATGTGGTGTTGACCCGAAGAAGTCGTCCTGGTGACTGCGCCACGGGCCAACTGTCTCCTTGCAGAAATTAATTCTGCCATCAGCACTGCAAGCCCCACGGACCCCACACGAACTTGCGGACAACTATGCATTGGGATGAACTGGCGTTCTTTGCAGGGTAACGCTGTGGGAGGCGAGGCCACGGCCAGCTGAAGTCTGCCTTTCGACCGTGATACGGCCGTTTCGCAAAAATAGGCCGTCGAATCTCATTGTCGTCGCCGCGTCGTCATTCATCCTCGCGCGGTATCGCACCAACGCAGCCGCCTTCGATCTCTCTCAACCATCCCACCTGTACTGCGAGTGGTCATCGCAAGGCTACCTCTGGGCCGATCTTGCTTTGGCGGCCTGCGCCGTCGTTGCGTGCGTCTGCATCCTGTTGCCGCACTATGTTCCAAGTGCGCCTTCGTGGCTTATGGATGGCTTGATCGATGAAGCCGTAAGAATAGGTGTTCTTTGCATTGGCAAGTTGTAAGTAGCCTCGAACGTGATTGAGTTTTTTCTCCGTTTGCAAAAAACCTGATGAAGGAGACAGGGTGTTAACTGTAATCGGGCTGGCATTTGCGTTTCCGGCGGGATTCAACCACTGCAAGTCGGGCGATTTCGTACTTTGGGTCTACTGCGCCTTTCGAATAGGTTGAGTGGCTCAACTATCGAATTCGTGTAACACGGCGGACCAATCACTAAAATTACCAAAAAAAAAAAAAAAAAAAAAAAAAAAAAAAAAATAGTGGGTTTCCTAGCTGGGGCCATAACGTGCGGGAATATCGTCATCGGCATGGAGGAGTCCGCCGAGACGATGCCAGGGTGGAGGGAGAACCTCTTCGCCTCATTCAACGCCGCCATAGTTGGAACGGTCTCATTTTTTCTCCTGAATTACGATACTCCCTTCGCTTCCATGGACGACGCGTTGGCTTCCCCTCCCCCCACATGGCCCGCCGCAGTGTATTCCCTGCTGAGCAACACCTCGACAGAGGAACTGCCAGACTTGCTGCTGTGCGAACAGTCCGTTTCGTCCTACTTGTACTTTGAGCTGGCGCTCTCGCTTTCTGTTGTCGCACAGTTCTCGGTGTGGCTCTACTACGGTCTCATTCAGTATCTTAAACACGGGACGTTGCTCGAAGAAGGAGTATTGCAGCTCGAAAGAGGATTTATCATTACTCTCTTGCTCAAGGGGTAGGTGGCGACGCTTTTTCCCCTGACTCACTCACCCATCAACGTTGCCTCGCAACAGCGTGTCTCTTGTGTACGGGTCAGTCAAGGTTTGGACGGCGAAAGTGTGCCCGACCTCCAATCCGTTGTTTTATCGGCTGGCGAGCTGCATTCTCAGTACGTGGCGCTCTTCGCTGGTGCAAAAAGGTGTTCCCCGTTTCGCTGACGTATTCCCGAAAAATTAAATCCCCCCCAAAAACTAGTCTCTCGGTACGCCGAAATCGCAGCGGTCGCGCTCTGGCTACCGATAGATTGTGCACGTCGCCGCCGGGATGAGGCTTTGTGGCGCGCTCAAGCACAGCCGCAGCAGAAGCGTAGAAGCGTCGACGGCGCCAACGCGGTCAACGAACTCACTCGCGTGTTTCTGTACCGCCCAAGAGCGGGCGCAGCGGCGTCTGACGACCCCGAGGAGGCGCCTCCGAAAGACGCCACCGACGCAAGCCAGCTCGGAGGTGCGGATCCCAGCGGGTCCGCGTTTATCATCGCCGTTGAGGATGGCGGCGAAACCGCTACAGCTCACCCGCCTCATACAATTTTGAACCTCGTTGCTGCGGGCGACGGCTACACTGCCGCCGACGTCGAGGCCGCCTGTCCTCCTGTGGAACCCACGGTGACGGCGTCCAGGTCTCCGTCGCTTGCATCGCAAGCTGGCAGCGTCAGCTTTGTTGGACCCCTCTGTTTTGACACGCCCAGCTATTCGATTGTGCAGTGCAGTATATGCCTTTGCCCGTTCGCGAAAGAGGATCGAATCAGAGAAATCATTCAGTGCAAGCACTCTTTTCACAAGGAGTGTTTGGAACTGTGGTGGACACGCAGTTGGTGGGGGTTCAGGCACTGCCCTGTTTGCCGTCAGTCTCAGTAGCACAATAAATATACGCTAGCAGCCCATCGAGATCGATACTGCAAGCATTGACCAAGTACATTCACAGCGAATGTATGTGATATGTCAAACCCCACACAGAACTGAATTAAAGGCTAATATCATGCAATGCGACACACACGACCGCTTTCTGATGCCCAGTATAATGCCGGATGGTCTCTGCAGTCTGGAGGTCCCAGAGCCTTGCCGAGTTGTCCGAAGACCCTGGCAACCGATACCAGCTTAAATTTAAGTGCGCGACCAACTAAAAAAAAGGAAAAGCAGTACTGAAACTCTCACCGGTAACGAGATAGGCCGAATCTGCAGAGAAGGCGGCGTCCCAAACCCACCGCTGGTGTCCCACAAGAGTTTTTTCGAGGTCGAAGGAGTGGTTGCCGGTGTTCCAGATTTTGACCGTGTGGTCGGCGGAGCAGGTTGCAAGTGATCTTCATCAATCGGTGAGAACCTGCGATGAACGGCAAGCAAACTTCTTACCGGGTATCAGGGCTAAGAAGGCATTTTGTGATGTATTTAGGGTGCGCGACAAGCTTCTTGACCGCATCCAGTTCGGTCAGGTCACCCTTATTTTTCGTTCGCCAGACGTAAATGTTCCCCTTTAAGTCGACATCAAGCACTGGTTATTAACAATCTCTGCCTTTCGAATCAAAATCTCAGAATAGTCAACTATCTCACCTTGTTATTTCCAGCGACGAGAATGGACCCGTCCGACGCCATTGTTACACTTCGAAGTGGAACTTCCTCTTCCGGAACCTGAATCCGTCAAAAGTTTCGTAGCATCTTAGTTGAGATACATTTCTCAACGCCCTCTTCCACACCCACCAACTGATGTGTGCACGCGTTCTCCGCCAAGTCCCAGATTTTAATGGCACCGCTCTGGTCACAGGAAACGAGTTCACCCTGGTTTGGGTGAATGATCACGTCCGTGATAGGGACTTTCGTCTTGTAATCGCGTTGAACGGTTGGGGCGCTGTTCCAAACCAGTCCCCTTCGTCAGGAGAGAAAAAAAAGTGACATGCTGCTTACCGAATGTCCCAAATCTTTATGGTGCCGTCCTCTCCACCCGTTGCGATCCAACGTCCGGCCGACTGAAAGGCAAGGGCGGTGATATTGCCGACGTGACCATCAAAGGACGCAATCTGGAAGTTTCGTGATCAGTGGCTGGAAATCCAAAAACTGCAATGTTGGCTCACCGGATTTCCGTTGTTCGTTTGGATGTCGTACAGGCGGACATGCGGGTTTCCTTTTTGTTTCAAGTAATTACCAGAATGAGCAATCGTACTATCGAGTGATTGAGGGGTTGCCAATACCTGCTGCCGCGAGAAATCGCTTGTCGGGGCTGATTGCGAGGCGATTGACTTGCTGGAAGCATTCGTGGTAAGGCTACCATTTATAACAGTGTAACGATCCCACGGGCATGCGTACCGAGTCCGTGTGCTGGATGGTGCGCACGCAGATGCCGCTCAGGGCCTCCCAAAATCGGATGGTGTGGTCGTAACCAGCCGAAGCGAGGACGACCTCGGCCTGTGCCATCGTTGAACGATCTGGCACCCAAATTCAACCCTGTTCCCGCTGACATGGTCAGTCCCATCGCCTTGTCAACAGGGCCTCTTCTGCTCTCTTTCCCTTTCCAGACAAGCTCACGAGCTTAACGCACCTTTAACTCTTGCAACAGTCATCAGTCGGCTCTCTCAAATACCACGAGAAGAGGCTTCTTCGAAAGGTCGACTTCCTGCAATGGAAGTCGGATGCCTCCATCCATGAGATAAAGGTTATTCGGCGCTACGGCTTACCCAACCGAGAGGAGTACTTCAAGTACAATCGAATGGCGGGCCAGATCCGCAAGATCGCAAGCAAGCTGTCTCTGCTGGATCCGAAGGACTCCTTCAGAGAAGAAAAGACGAAGCAGTTGCTGGAGAAGCTTTTCCAGATGGGTTTGATCACGGCGGAGCGGACCTTGTCGCAGTGCGAGAAGATTACAGTGTCGGCGTTTTGCAGGTGTGTTCCCCGACCCGCGAGTTGAATGTTCTCATTGCTGTTCAAACTAACGCATGCTGCATTAGGCGGAGGCTTCCCATTGTGATGGTTCGGCTGAAGCTGGCGGAGACGGTGAAAGCTGCGATTACGTATATCGAGCAGGGGCATGTGCGGGTTGGGCCGGAAACAGTCACAGATCCTGCTTTTCTAGTCACAAGGTTTGTTCATTCCCCCTTGCTTCCACGTTTGTTCCATGGAGCTTAATGGACTGGTTGGTATGTAGAAACATGGAGGACTACGTCACTTGGGTCAACCGGTCCTCGATCAAGTACAAAATCAGCAAGTACAACGACAAGGTAAACGCTGACCTTATCGATTCACCCTGTTTTCCCTCTCACGGTATTTTATCTTCAGTTGGACGACTTCGACCTTCTGGAGCTCTGACAGCCACGAAAAATACATTGGGATATGTCATTGGATATGTCATGTTACCCTCGCGAACGCTATGATTTGTTTTTCCCCGCTTTTCTCTTTTCTTTTTTCTTTGAGAAAACCAAGTCTCTGCCCGAGGGGAATCTGCTCTGCGGCGATGAGGTTCACCGAGCCCAGACATAGCCAGTACCCCGTCATTTTACAACCGTCGCCGGGCTGTAGGCTTTCGCGAGCACGCAGCCCGTGTCGCAATTTTTGCAATCGACCTTCGTCTGTACTATGTTCAAATGCATGACAGCGCTGTGTCCATCATTTACTCTCACTTCAAATAAGAAGATGCTGAAATATTATGCAATGCAAAGCCATGAAGGCGGCGGAAGAGTAGTAGGCGATCGATGAGGCGACAGGCGGTTTTGTACTGATCTTTTGCGACAACAAGTGGTTCCTCCGTCGATGGATCAGGGCTCGTGACGTCTGAATAGCTCTGTGCAAAGTTCATTATTATTAGCTGCCTTGTCAGATTCAGACCGTCCGGACATTGAACCCACGAAGAAAGTTCGCAAAACTTTGGCAAACGGACAAAAACCAGGTGAGATGCCAACCACCCTCCAAGTCCCTCCTAGAGGGCCTCCCCGCTCTCACGATCCCACGGCTGGAATGCAGTGTTGCAACCACCCCATTCGAGACACATTGGTCCTCGCCGCAATCTCCCTTCATCGCCACGATGCCATCGTCTAACGCCACCAATCCTCTTTCGTTTTCTCGACATCTTCAACAGCACCGCATCCCGTTTTTAACCTTCATTCAAAGTCACTACCAACCTCAAAATGCTCGGTTACGGCGGAGGCGGTGGCGGAGGTGGCTACGGCGGGTACCCTGGCGGCGGTGGCGGGTACGGGCGGGGCGGCGGCGGCGGTGGTGGAGGTGGTGGAGGTGGCGGAGGAGGAGGAGGAGGATTCCGTGGTGGCGGCGGAGGATTCGGCGGGGGAGGGTTCGGGGGAGGCCGATCTGGCGGGGAGCGGGTTTGGCGACTCGGGCGGTGGATATGGTGGTTACGGAGGGGGCGGGGGCGGCGGTGGGTTCGGTGGTGGAAGCGGTGCCGGACCGATGGCGTTCACACCGACCGATTCGCCGAGCGGACAGCGTGTGAGTTGGATGCGTCTTTGCATCGCGTTCGCTCTGGGTCTCTAAACTCGATGACGCTTGCTTTCGTAGGCTCGATCGACCTGGTCTGCCCGCCCAGTTACAATCAAACATCTACTCACAGCAACGCCGCAAGCCGGAGGCGAAAACTCGTTGTTTGAACTGGACGGGAATGAGTTCTCCGCTGTATGTCAATATCACCTTTTGTGTTCAGCGTCCTCCCTAACTTTGCTCTGATGCGCTAACCGAAAGGCTGTAATTATCGGCCGCATCAACAAGACAACGACCACCTCCACATTTACGGCCTATTCCATCGACGATGGAACCGGGCAAGTCGATGTTCGAAAATGGGCGGGAAAGAACGTGGGCGACACGTACGACGATGTTGCTGAAGAGGTGTTTAGGTAAGAACCTTTGCTTCCGCAAACCGTTGTCACTCCATCTGAACACGCAAAGCGAGGGCATCTATGTCAAGATCATTGGAGCGATGCGGCCGTACCAGGGAAAGATGTACTTGCAAGCGCACACCATCACACCCGTGTTATCTATCGATGAGATTTCATACCACATGCTCGATGCAGTCTACGCGCACCTTTATATGACACACGGCCCACCTGCAGCTCCGGTTCGTAGCGATTCCGTCGTGTTTACTATCGTGCCATTTGTTCAGATGCGCGACCTCTGCTGACCACTGTCGAAATTATAGGGCGCCGGACAGCAGCAGCAGCAACAACAACAACAATCGAATTACGGAACAGGCGGACAGGCCTTGGGTTACAACAGCTCAGCGTATGCACCAAAGCCGTCGGGCGGCATGGCTGCGAGCGGTGGAGCCGGAATGCACAGCGACCTGGACCGCGTGTCTGGCCGTGTCATGGACCTGTTGAGGAATCAGACCGTGGAAATTTCCGGCACGGACGTGTGCCACGCGCTGCGGTCGTTCGCATCAGAGGCAGAAATCAGGTAGGACAGCCCTAGCCTTCTGTTGGAGCTCTAACGATCATTGCTGCATTGCAGGCGAAGTCTCCAATATTTGGAAAGCGAAGGCTTTATATTCAACACAGGCGAGGGAGGAGACGGCGCCTACAGGGCGCTTGGGCTGATGGAAATGGAAACCGTTGTTCGTACTTTCTTTCGTTCCTATGTTTCGCACTCTTTTTTCTCTTTTTTTTTCTCTTTGGAAATGCAATTCCTTCACGACGCACTGCCCATTTTGTTCGATGATCTTTGTCACATCACACGAAACCTTGAACACCCCCCGTCCCCCTCATTTCACTCACTCGACGACCAGCTTGGACGCCTTGTACAGCTCGCTGATCCTTCCCTGGCGCTTGCACACCTCGAGCTCCTTGCACCCCTCCGCGTACAGCGCAGCGAGCACCTTTGGATGCGACTCGAACTTGTGCTCGCGGAAGGCGTCGCGGGACCGGCGCTTGACGTACTCGCGAAAGTTGTACGCGCCAAAGTGCCGCGCGGAGCGCTGCAGACCACGGAAGAGATCGAGGACCTGCGCGCGGGTGGGCGGCTGCGGCGGCTTCTGCGGTGCGGCGGGCGGGGCGGTTGGCGATGAGGCTGGCGAGGAGAAGGGCCGGGTGGCGAGAGGGGCGATGGCGAAGGAGGACGAGGCTGCGGACTGCTTTATGGGGGTGGCGCCGCCGATCGAGGACTGCAATGCGTGGGCGAAACGAACTGGTGAAGACGACGAAGCCGACGAGAGCTGGTTGCTGCTGATTGTGGTGAGGCGGCACGAGCGGCACGAGCGGCCGAGCAAGCGGGACGACGCGGACATTGTTTTTGCGGATCGTTTGGAGTTTGTTGTTGTAGGTTGGTGTTTGCGATTTGACAAGTCAGTGCGGGCGATCTGTCAGTTGAAGAATTTGGTCCACACTTCCGTACCCATACATAATCTGGGCTGCGCGAGCCAGCTCAAGGAAGCAGCGGATAGAGGGCGAGAGGCAAGCAGCGTGTGCGTGGTGTGTGTGTGTGTGTGTGTGTGTGTGTGTGTGTCCAGCTCGACGCCCACGCTGGACCGAGAAACGAGCAAGTGAGCCGAGGGCTGCCCGAGGGTTCTCTCCTTGACAGCGTCACTCACTCACCTCCCCCACTGTCCACCGAGAAAGGCACAGCAGCCCCCGCCGCGAAATGCTTGGCCCCTTCCACAAAGTCCACCATCCCGCCACCGAAGACCCGTCCCCCGAGCCTCGCTCCGTCTTCGCCGCCGCCGCCGCCACCGACGACGACGACACGCCAGACCCTCTGGACGCCCCGCCGTATCAGCACCCGTACTTTTCGCGCGCCGCGACCGACGGCAGCAGGCCACGCGTCGAAGGCGGCGTGCGCCACCCTCCGCTTCACGGGAGAGACCCTGGTGTCGTTGCCGGTGACGACGGGGCGATGGCCCGGGTTGGCGGCGGCGCCGTCGGAGACGCCAATGGGCCAGCAGCAGCAGCAGTCCTGGGCCCGCGAGTCCGGAGCGCGGTGCAGAGGCTGGTGGAGAGGTTTCTGTCGGCGAGCGCCGCTACGGAGGAGAAGAAGGCGGACGTGGCCGAGTACTGCGTGAGGGTATTGGGGAGGTGAGTTTTATACGAGATTTGGCGTCAGAGTGGTCGGACGGCCATAACACTCTTTTTCTGCCTTTTGTTTTCAGTCGCATTTCGGCGACGGTTCTTCCGGACGAGGTACATGTTGCGGACATGATTCGGAAAAAACGTGAGCGTGCAGCGCTAAGCCTATCAACGAAAACTAATTCTGCGCTGCTGCAAGTGCTTAAGCGCGACGGAACGCCGGAAAGCTCGGTCCGGTTTTCCAACCTGCTCGGTAAGCTTTCGTCAAAGGTATCCAACCATTGAACGTTAGCCGCTCAACTGACGGTTTCATATGCAGCGCGTTTTGAGCCAACGATGGGCGGTTCTCTATTTCTTGCTGGCCGTTAGCGGGACGGGCAGCTTAACTCCGCTTCCGGAGGTAGATGCCGCACTATCTGCTTCCGGCATCCAAAAGGTTACCGAGGCAACCGTAAAGCTCAAGCCAGGCAGGAGCGAGTTCGAAAGCTTCGGTGGGAAAACCGAGGCGCGCGGGAAGGCGAAGCTTTCAAGCGATCTGTACTACTCGGCAAGCTTGTTCAAGCAAGGTCAGCCTCCTTCCTGTCAACTTTTGCTTCCATTCCTGAAGCGACTGCAAGGCACATCTGCTCACCAATGTCAATAGGCTTGTCCGAAAAGGTCATCTTGCGGGATATGCTTTTTGTGTTTCAAGGTATCGACGGCCAGTTCGTCAAGTTTAACAAAGAGACCAGCACTTATGCAGTCACGGCGGTGAGGGTTTTGATCTTGTCTCTACCAACCCGCCTCTGCAAAGCATTGACTTTGCGGACAATTCTCACACCGACAGGACTCGCTACCAAGCTCCGCTGTTGAATGCGTTCTCAACATGGCGGAGCTTGGATTTTTATATCGCCGAATCAATGAGTTTCAAACGGAGGCGTCGCGAGCTAAAGGACTCATTTTACAGGTGTGGAAATTTCCTCTGGCGAAATGAATAACTCTGCTCATTCTAACGCCAAATGACTTGCATAGAGCTTCTCATCAGGAATCCAACGCGAATTGAATAACTACTTTAACTTAATATCTGTACTGGAAAACGATTGCGAAATCGACAATGACGGAACGCGCGCAGAAACGGGAAGTGGCGGTGACGGGACGATGGCACCAAAGTTTTTCGAAAAGGGCCTAAGCTTGAAGCGATTGTCTGTCTGGATTATGGAACCGCTGCTTTGTCTCCGGTTCATCTCTGTGTTGATCGACGCGTGCAGAGGTGAGGGGTGGACGTGCTTTGCGCAGACTCTCAACATGTGCAAAAAGACTTGAAAGGCGGCGCACTCATATCTGGGGTTCACTGCTACGCGGAGTATGGTGACAGCAAGATTCAGCAGTTCACTGACCAGCTGCTTTGCGATGTGCGACTTGACTTCGCCACTGCAAACCGTATTGACTCAATACTAGGTGACTGTGCCCTTTTACAACACACTCAGAAAGTGGATTTTCGAGGGCGAACTGGAAGACCCGTTTGGCGAGTTTTTTGTCGTCGCCGATGCTTCGCCCAGTGAAGACAACATTTGGCGTTCCCAATACTCCATCCAGTACGACATGGTTCCAACGTTTATGACAAAGGCTTCCGCCAAAAAGGTGAATTTGGAGACCAATCGCAGAGGCGCTTAATCGCATTGCATGAAGTGCTTTTTGATTGGAAAAAGCTTGAATTTCCTCCGACAAAGCTGTGACAGCGAGGAGTTTGCTGTCCAGCACAGCAGCCAGATTCATGAAGCAAAAGGTATCGCAGTAATAAGAACTTTGCGCTTGCCTTCTTACGTTTTTGCGCAACTGTTGGTTGAAATACAAAGGATTGAACTACAGCGACCAAGAGTCATTCGACGAGCTCATTCAAACGGCGTACAACGACATCAGCCGCTCTGTTTTGGATATTTTGTTTGACCGTTACAGCTTGATGGACCACTTTCTTGCTTTGAAAAAGTACTTGCTACTTGGACAGGGTGATCTGATTCAAAATCTGATGGAAAAGCTTGGGTGAGTTTTGCACCAAAGACGGCTCGACTTGGACGCTTAACGCGCTTGTAACTCGTTTCCTCAGTACCGATCTATCAAAGTCGGCCCACCTGATTTTGAGGCACAACCTCACTGGAGTGCTTGAAGCAAGCATAAGGTCGTCCAACGCTCAATTCGAACAACCGGACATTATACGGCGTCTCGACGTGCGGCTTTTAGAGGTAATAATACAGCTGTCTTCTGGAAAAGTTGCCGAACGCTTGACCAACACGTCTTGCGCTTCACCTTCTGCACAGTTATCCGACGGCGACAGCGGCTGGGACGTGTTTTCGCTCGACTATCACGTCGATTCTCCTATCAGCACAGTGTTCCACCCCCCCTGCCATGCACCAATACAGAAAACTGTTTACGTTTCTCTGGCGGCTAAAGCGAATCGAGCATACGCTGGCGCAATCATGGCGAAGAATGGCGACCGAGGCTGGGCAGCTACGTTTGCATAGAGGTTGGTGCGGTGCACATCGAGGATTCGCATTTCTTCCGTGCGGGCTGAGTTTTCGTATTTATTTGTTTTGCTTCCCTCTAGGGCTGCAATCCCACTTTCACCAGTCCTCGGTCGTTTTGAGCCAGATGATCCATTTCATTTTCCAACTGCAGTACTTTATTCTTTTCGAGGTACACGGCCCATGTGGCTTCGTGCGATATACAGCGGCCCCCAAACTAAATTCTCCTCGAACGATCAAGGTTCTTGAAAGCTCTTGGACCGAGCTCAAAAAGTTCCTGGACGCTCGGAGCGGTGACCTTGGACCAGCTCATTGCGGCGCATAACAAGTACCTGAACAAGATTACCTCAAATGGGCTCTTGTCATCGTCGTCATCTGGAGAGGTGAATACAGTGGACGCTCGATCGACCAATCTCACTGAGTCATTCTTTCTCTTTTTGTTCGAACCAGGACGGCAACGTAGCTGGACAGCTTACTCTTCTGTTCGAACGTATTCTTGCGTTTCAGGAGTCACAGGTAAGTGGTGTTGGGAAGCTTTTTGTGTTGCAACAAAATGCTCATCATTATCCAAACAGACTGAGCTTCTCGATTCCGTTTTGGGGGAAACTGACTCGAGACCGTTGGTCTTGGTAAGTTTTGGTGTGCAGTTGCTTTCGCGTCTTGGACTGACTTCCAACGTTTGCACATTGAAAGAACTATTCAAACCTGTTGATGGGAGAGTCGCGAAAGCCGACGAGTCCAGCAGAGGCGAACGAGCGGCTGCAGGATCTTGGGCAGAGCTTTAGGGTAATTTTTTCGACTTTTGTTTTCTCGACGTGCGGATGTGCAGAGACTGACGCAGTTGGTGTTTTTTTTTCCCCCGAACAATCGGAAAACCCGGCAGGACGAGCTAGAGGACCTAATTCGAACGCTGAAGAAGCATCGGGATGCGAGCCTCGCCGGGCTTGGCGACCGGCTGGACTACAACTTTGTGAGTGGTTGTGTGTAGAGTGTGTTGAAGTGGCAGTCTTTCTGACGATAATTCTTGAAAACCCTCTCTCTCTCTCTCTCTCTCTCTCTCTCTCTCTCTGTACAAACCATGCACATGCGGCTCAAGTTTTACTCGAACGCCGCTTGAAGCTTTGGGTTGTGTGCGCCTGATGACGCGCGGGAGGGGGAGGGGGGTCTGCACACGCGCGCATTGTTCAATTTGTTTTGACGGAGGGATTGTGTATCCCTTTGCAAAGAGGTATGTTCAAAAATCAGCAGCGCGCTTGGTTGGTGGTGGTGGGTGGTGGTAGGTTGGTGGGAACGTTGAACTGACTGGCTGTGGCGGCGAGCATTTACGCAGTGTCTTACTGTGTCCACTGTTTGTCGTACGACGGATTTTGGACCAGCGGGCTCGGACGAAGATCATTTTGCAGAAAGGCAGGCGGACAGGCAGACAGGCTGACTGGCCTGTCAGACTGATAGAGAGACAAAGCAATCAGGAAACCAAACCAAACCAAAAAATTCCCTTGCGGCGCTCGACCGACGGACTCTGTTCGTTCCCTCGCCCACACTCACACTCACAGCCAAACGCACACACACACGCACACGTACACACACACACACACACACACACACACACACACACACAGACGGACGGACGGACGCTGAAGAAGAGAGCGAGAGGAGAGAGATAGGGAGACGGAAAGAGAGGGGGAGAGAAGAGTGCCGGCGCCAGCCAGCGAGAGGATTGGCGGGGACCGAGACAACGATCGCGCCTCCAACTCACCCCCAAGATGGATTCGCAGCAGCAGCCGTCGCCCGCCGCCGGCGGCGAGGCCGACATCATGCGCGCCATCACGGCCACCAACTGGGCCGCGTTCCCCGACGCCGAGGTGCTGTCCTCCGTCCAAACGACCCGCCTCTGGTGGTGGGCTCCGCTCGTCCACGCCTACGCCCTCCCGCCCTCGGCCCTGCCGCAAGAGTACGTCGGCCCGAACGCCTTTTTCGGCTGCAAGCTGTGCTTGCCCAACGAGGCCGCAGTGGCCGATCGACGCTTCTGGTCAGTGCCTCAACCCTTTTTTTGCATGAGCTTTCGAGATACGACCCTCCTTCCACGGCGGGTTTGATCTGCAGATGTCCCGCCAGTACTGAAAAGCAACCGCCTCCTCCCATTTGAACGAGCAGCCTTCGAGCAGGTGATCGACCATGCACTCAAGGAGCATGGCCTCATTCTCCGCTACATTCCACACCCGCAGTCACCTCCGTCATCGTCCCCCCGCGCCACCACCAACCCTCTTGCCTCGCTCTTCGAGTCCCTCAGCCTCCGCCGACAGAAGGAGAAGCCCCGTTTCGACCCGCTCATCACCGACATTCTCTACAAGATGAGCAGATCCCACCCCTTGTCGAACTACCGTGTTGAGGACGTTCTTGTGAATGAGGAGGAGTGGTGGTCGTGCCTGGTGTACTTCAACCTCGGCGCAGGGCAAAACGTGCTGTCCTGCCGCCTGTGCAACGAGTCGAACCCGAAACCTGGGACAAGGCTAGTGGCGTTTCGATGGTGAGATTTGTGTGTTTGTGAATGTGAGGGAGGGCGCCGGCTCACGCCACTTTCGTTGCCGCCGTTGTCAGGCGATCCGCGGTCGATGCCGACGGCAGTGATTTCCCACATCGAAAGCGACCACAACATCAAGGTCGTCCAAATCGACGTCGACCCCCGTTTCCGCTCGCTCGGCCCGAACGACGGTCGCGTGACGCCGTCGGGCCGCCTCACCCCTTCGGGCCGTTCCACACCCGTAAACCTCGGACCGCGATCAACCTCGTTCGACCGCGCCCGGTTTGCCGCCTCCAGCGCGACAGCCACATATCCTCCCGCTGCGTCCTCTCCTCTCGCAACGGCCGCGTACACCAACAGCTACTACAATGCACCACTCCCAGCTATCCCGACTGCAGACATTTTCGACCAGAACGAGCAACAACAACTGCAGCAGCCGCAACAAATAACGCGAACGTACTCGGCTGGCCCGAGACCGAGCACCGCCACCCCGTCCGTCAGACCGTCGACAGTCCCCTCTCCACCGGAATCGCCTTACCAGTCTTCAAGAGCGGTCCAATCGTCTCAGCTAGCCTCTTTTGGCACACCCTCGCCCTTTGGAATGGCATCCACGGGGCCGCCAGCGGTTATCGCACCAAACCAAGCGTCCATCGCCGACACGCTCGCCCTCGAATGGTTCCGATTGACCATGAACCAGCTACTCGCGCGCCACGGCGGGCAGGTAATCTACTCTCAGCCCGAGTCCCTCCGCCGCGCCTTTGTCGCGTCGGCCGCGACCGCAGGTGGCTTCCCCGTGCTCCACGAGGCCGTAGCGCGCGGCGTCACGGGGCGGCAGGACGGCGGCAACGACGGGGGCGTGCTGCGGTTCGTCGACGAAGCGGCGGACCCGGACCTTGCGCAGCTGCTGCGGTTCCTGGGCGAGTGCGCGGACGCCGGGCTCGCGGCGTCGGTCGCGGTGCTGGTGCTGAACTGGGTCAACGAGCGCGCGAGGCCCGTCAGGTTTGAGGTCGCGTTTGGTGCCGGCGGTAGCGGCGGCGCGCCGTCCGTCAGCGGGCCAGTTGTGGACCCGTTGCCTTCGGGGGGCAAGGAAGTGCGGCTGGACAGGATGATTGAGACGCTCAAGGCCGCGGCGGTCGCGAAGGGCGTGGCCCCGTCGGTCGCGGGGGGGTGACGGGCCCGGGTTTATGCCGGGCTACGGGACAGGTGGGAGAGGGGGGCGCCGCAGCGCCCGTAGAGCCAGCGCGGGGCCGAGCGGGTGAGGAGTGGAACTACTGACCAAAACTGTGTGGGGATTTCGCCCTTCTCCTTTTCTTTTTCTTTTCTGTTTCTTCCGCTTCACTTTCGGACTTTCTCTGCTTCATCCCTTGGGCCTCTCCGTAGTTGCTCTGAGCGTTGTTGCACGCTCCTCTTTCCCCCTCTATTCCCACCCAATTGACTTTGTTTAACACTACCTGTCGCGGCTGATTTTTTTGCGGCTGGTTTCCACTTACTCCTGCTTCGTTGGGCGTATCATTATTTTGTTTGTTTCCTCGCTTCGTCTTTCCCGTTTTCCATTTAGCTGGCAATAGAATTCCCAGGTTTTTGTGGCATACTTTCTGGTTGAGGTATTTTCTATTTGAATGGGCGAGGGCTTTGCGAACACAAGAATGCGAGGAATGGAATTTTGGACACGCTGCACACGCTCATTGCCGTTCCGTGCAAAGAGGAAAAGTTCAGGCGTCAGGAAGGAGCAAGAGAGAAATTGGCGTCCGTCGCCATTTACATATCGCCGAGATTCGACTCTCGTTTCCCATATTACCTCGGTGCCGTCCTCGACAAGGTTGTACATTGCGGAGATCTCCTTTGTTCGGGCGGACTAAAGTTCTCTAATGACACAACAATCGCTTAACCAGCCTCAACATTTATTCTCGAAAGGCGTCCAAGGATTAAAGACGAAAAATGTACACGCCGAACGCACGGTTTAAAAGCGCTCGAAGTAAAAAAGTGGAAAAGAAAACCAACCAAAATCTCCCAGTTTCGGAAACTCCTTTCCCTCTCCAACGGGCAGAAGCAGCTGTTAAGGATCTGCCGGCTGGAGAGGGGAAAGAGTGAAAGTGGGGGAAGGTGGGGAGGGGAGGTGGGGATATGAATATTTGTGCACCAGAAACAGCCACGAGGCCGCAAGAGCATCACGCGCGTCAGCAATCCATCGAACCATCGACGTGAAACTAGAGTGGCAGCAAGACCGGCTCTGGTTCCAAACAACGAAACGGCCAGCATGAAGGTAGCAGCATGAAAGCGCATTCCGCAAGCACCCCCCACTGGCCGGAGTGTATTTATCAGAATACATACCCAGCAAGGCCAGCCATCACTATATCCGAGGTATCATAGTGATTAGGATCCAGCACGATCGACTCCATGAAGCTAAACATCGTACCCAAGTGGGGCGCAAGAGCGGGCGGCGCGGAGATTGAGGAGGATGGGGGAGTGCAAGCGAATCGGGAGCAAGGATCGCGTGAGGGGGGTGGAATGAAAGGAGGAGCTGCAGCACTCAACGAAACCTGCGCCAACGCGGCAAGGGCGAGCGCAAAACACCTGGAAATCCACGCCGACGTAAGACCAGGGGTCAAAGACGCTGGGAAGCAAAGAGGGATGCGCGACGTGAGCGGGGTGTGCGAAGCGTGCAAAACCAACCCAGACCACGGGTCGGAGCGGGAAGACAAGCAAGAGGTCCGAGCTCAGTGACAGAGTGACGGAACTTCAGCTCCAGCCTGCTGTCTTTCCACCATTGAAGTGAGGCGACGATTCCATCTCTACTGGCGGCGTAGACGGCTGCAGCATTTCGAAGGCGCGAAAGGAGTACTTGGTCTCCAGCCCGCTGTCCCGCCACCACTGGAGTACTTGCTGAGCGCCCTCTCCGAGTTCTCGAAGGCGAGGCTGCTGCCCTTCCACTGAAGGACGTCGACGGGGCCCCCTCGCTCGCGCGGTTCACGGCGTGGATGTCGTACGACACAGCGGAAGCCCTCTGCGCGTCCACCACTCCAGGCTGAGACGCTGCCGTAGCGGCTCGCCCAGTAGATGCCGAACCAGGCCTGTCCCCGAAGAAACGGTGCTCCATGGTAGCCGCCATGGTAGAAGATCAGATCCAGCAGTTCCACCGCGGGGTGGCGGTGAAACATGTCGGTGGTTGCGATGAGGGCGGAGGCTTGCACGCTGTGCACGCGGTGCGGTGTTCCGATTGGAAACCTCCCGGTGGGGTAACGTGCCAGTTGGCTCGCCGCCAGAATTATCCGTGTGCGATCTGATCGGCTCTTATCAGCTGCCGCTCTCGCGACGGCAGTCTGCCCACCTTGTTCCGGACTTCCGCTCCGCAGTGGGCCTGTCCGTGTCGCGATTCGTGGCTATTTTCTTGATCGTCACTACTTGCTCTATCTGGTGGTTCGCCACGATCGATTGCGGTAACGCGTCGATCATTGGCGAGTTGTTCGGTTTCCAGGCTTCCTTGGCGATGCCTTGGCTGCCTCCGTGTCTCTCTGCGATATTGCTTCTTGCACGCTTCACCAGCTCCTTGGGCGGTGCATAAGGCGCTTTCAATGTCTCTTCACGGAGAGGCCAGAAAAAATATAACCGACCAGACAAGTCAATGTCGGCTTCCCGCCGTGCACCTCAGCCCCGATCGCAGCTTCAACCTTCGTTGGCCGGCTCAGCAGCTCGCGCCACTGACGATGGGGCCGACAAATCGACTCCGCAGCCATCCGGACTGAGAGGGAAACCATTCTCCTCGGCTGCCAGCGCCGCCAGGGATGAGGAGCAAGCCGGTGAGAGCGAATGATCGTTCGGTTTGCCCTGTGGCTCAGCTTGTAAGGGGACTCAACTTGGGCGAGCAGTTCTCAAATTTTACAACCTTCGAAACATCCTCGTGGACAAATGGGAGGAGGAAAGCCCTCAGGATGAACACGAAGCGTCCGAGACCGGCCAACAGTCTCCTCAGGTGGCTGCCGAGGAGGTTGACCTGTCGGATCCCCTCGGAATAAAGCCTTCGATTATCGGGTGAATACAAGAACGACAGTGTCTTCGTGTCCGCCATATTCTTACTTCACGCAGGAGAAACCGCCGCAAAAGCCTCAACCCTGCGCAGTACGGTCAGTCGGTGGCTCTTGGAGCTCAGCATTCCCACATACTGAAGTTGAACGTAAAGAGAAACTACTCGTCGCGAGCAAAAATTTCGAACCGAAAGCCTTTCTCAAACTTGTTCACGGAAAAACATCATTCAGGGATGTGCAGAATGGATCAAAATATCTCGCCGCTTCAGTTGACCGGAGCAATGAGTTGATGAGGGACCTTGTGAAGCAGCACTTTGCAAAATTTGTGAGTGCGAAGGGTACTATTGATGGTGCGCGAGAGAGATTGCGTACAGTTGCGAAGTCACTGAATTTGGAGCACAGCGTTCTACTTGGACATAAAAGCGAACAATATTGTGACTTCCGAAACGAGAGGACTGGACTCTTTTGATAAAGCTCTCGAAGGTATTCTGACTTTCGCTTTCGACTTTAACATCTTTTGTTTATTAGGACTCTCGACTTCTGCTCAATCGTTGTACACCCCCTTATTGGAGCGTCGACGAAAAGCAGAAAGAATTCGAGCAACGCTGTTTGTTCTCGAGCAGTGGAAATTCTTCTTTAATCTCCCTTGCACCTTGAAAGAGTCAATTTCCAAGGTTCGGCACTTTGCTACTGTGTGTTTTGTGACATTCCAGGCAGGGAAGATTTGACGCTGTAGTCCGGGACTATAACAAAGGAAAATATTTGATGTCGTCGTCATTTGCGAGTAAAGCTTCGATGGCCAACGAACGCAATGAATTGGCGGCTGCAGATGCGGCGGACACAATGCTGCCCGAACACTATCTTGTTGTGTTTGAGCAAGTCTGGTTTGAAGTTGAGAGCATCATTCGCACTTTTAGAGGCCACCTGTTTCAGCAACTGGAAGTGTCATCAAACCCTCTCGAGTCGCAGGAAAGAATATTAAGGTAAAAACTAACAACCCGTGAGTTTCCTTTCTCACACCTTGCAGTCATTTGGTCGACCTTGACCCAGAAGAAGATCCTGTTAAATTCTACTTGGACAACCAGTATCAATGGATTGTTCTACAGTTGTTTCAAGCTTATGGTAGCCATGTTGCGAAACTCCAAGGTTCAACCTTCTTTGATCTTGCACTAAGCGGTTGTGATGCTTATTTGCAATGACAGCGCTGGTCAACGCCGAATCCCGGACAAAGCTACTTCCAGAGGTCTCTATCCCGCCGCCAAAACCACACTACATCCTCAACACGATGAATGAGGATGAGGAGGCTCAACAAGCACCAATGGAAACCCCTCTTGAGGTTGATTTCGATCCAATCCGCCGATCGAATGGGCTCTCTCTTCCCGATTTTCAAAAAGCATTGTCAACAGTACAGAGCCAAGCGTTCGAACGTTTTTTCAGTAAGTGCCATCTCTGAACTCAATTCCTTGCTGAGTCTGCTCCCAGACGAAGATCTAGATTTTCAAATGTGGAAGTCAACTCTAGTGTGCGTTCAATCTCTCTGTAAAGTCATGCGGAAGTCTATGCAGGATTTTTGGAAGGCTTGCCGGATATACTGTGAGGATAGAATTCAAAAGGTACCGTTTCTCTGAGCACGGCTCATCTCATCGCTGTTTAGTCAAGAGGCGCAAAGTCGTCTGAGCAAGGTCAGCGTATAAAGCGCCGCGCCGATGTCAAAAAGATGACTCAATGTCAAGCAATGATCAAGCACATAGCAGAAACTTACAGCAGTCTCGTCACCAACTTACTCTTTGTAAACGTCCCTCTCACCCAGATCAACCGACAGATGCGGCACAGCAATGGCAGTGCAAACGTGGTCTCGCCAAGTTCTTGGTCCTCTTACGTTGATCCATTGGACCAATCGCGAATCGAAGACGTCACGAAGCTTTCGCCCCAGTCGATACCTTTTGCCGCTTCGTTTTTCCTCTTGTCCCATCCTCTCACTGCTTGCCATTGGATAAGCAAAATAATGGGAGAACTGGTTCGGTGCTATGGCGACGTTCGAAACATGAGGATTGGTGGGGGCACAACTATCGAAGAAAATATCCTTCGACGAGTCGGCTCGGCGGCCGACTCTGTCAAGGCTCGCTGCGTTGATGTCATTTGTGACGGGCTCCTATACGGTGAGCACTGTTGAAAGACTTTGCCGCCCATTAACATCGCTCATCACGATTGAAAAGAGTCAAGACGTTTTAGTGATTATGAAGACTGGACTTTGGAGCCAGATTCCGAAGGAAATGCCCAAGACCTGCTCAGCAACCAAGAAATTCGGACCGTGGAAACCACTCACCTAGTGAAGCTATTCTATCGATTCTCAAAAGTTATTATTCGGTGCCTTCAACGAATTGCTTCAGCCCCTGTGTCGTCACAGCCTCAAATTGGGGACGAGATTCAGCATCTGTCGAGCTTACTTCCATCCGCTGAAAATGATTCAGTTGTCCGCTCGATCACTCCAGTGACTTCAAGTGTAGGCAGCCGCGCGAAATCCTCGGAACCCCCACCAGTCTTCAGCGGGATTCAGCCGGTGCTACTGCAGCGAGTTGTAACGTCGTACTTCGACTCTGCGGCATTCTTCTTGGATGGCTGTGAATGGCTTGCTACCCGTTGTTACATGACTCGAAGTGAGCTGTCAGGACTTCATCACCAGAAAATCGACCGGTTTTTAAGCGGCCAGGAGGACCTTATCATGGTCGGTCATCATAAACTGTCTGCTCGAGACGTATCCATTTCGAAAGGAGACGAAACACATGTAGAAGGAGTCCGGTTGTTGAAGAAGAAACAAATGATAGATCCAAGCAGAGTGGTGGGTCCTGTCGTGGCGGTTCTGGTTGTATCCTCACTGCTCAAATCAGGATACTCGAATACTTGTTGTTTTAAGCAATCTGGATTTCCTGAGGAGCAGCGCCTTTCCGAAACTGAATGCACTGTTGGAGCTGAAATTCAAGCACAGTCCCGTAACAGAAGTCCGCGTAAGAGTACTTCAACAAAGCATCCTTTTGCTGAAATAGTATCAGATCCTAAACAATACGATGAATCATCTTGACGCATTACTGTTTGACAACTACGTTCGCCGAAAAGCCTTGAAAATCAGTGGGCTCGTTCGGTCAGGCGTTTTGTATTCAGGATTGGACTGGGCCAAACTGACTCGCCCCATTGGTGAGCTTTCCAATGAGCGATCCATCAACGCTTAACCGTAAAGGAAGATGTTCGAAACCACGTGCATGAGATTCTTCTTTTATTCGTTCTTTCCCATGCGGAAGCATCTGTCGCCGCCAAAGGACTGATTGGGCGCGTTATGAGCGAGCTTCTGCGATTAACAGCTCTCGATCTTTTAGCGTCTTTTAGAGAGATTGACGTGTTCGGACGTGGTGGCGCTATGCAGGCGAGCAGCTCTCCTTTCGTTGTCGTCAAACCCTTTCTTTTCTTCTGACTCGATTTTTGCGCAGGCAACGTTGGAAACGGAATTCCTCCATCAAACATTGGGCGCATTTGAAACGAGGTCTACCAAGGAACTGTTCTCTCTTATTTACGCAACAATCGAAAGGGGAACCGTGGACGAAACACCGACGGCAGACACGCCGTCAACCGACGGGACTGTTTTGTCTCGCCAGCAAATGCTGGAGTCCGTGAAGGATATTTTGCAGCGTACACGAGAAGCGACTGCTTTGCAGTTCTTGTGTTTCCGCCAGGCAGAATAAAACTATCCCTTGACCGTCCAATTAGTTTACCAAACCAACAACACAAACCGAAATTGGAAGGCTCTGAGAGGCAAAAAGTGTGTCTTCCACAAAGTGTAAAACGTTTGTCTTTCGCGGTGCGTGGAGGAAGGAGGCCAGATCGAACCTGTCCTGTCGGCTGCCATCCCACCGCCTCCTCCTCCTCGCACCAACCGCCGTTCTCCGGCGAGCGGCTCCGCCCAGGTGGATGGCCCCAACCCGGCCGAAAAAGAAGAAAAAGTCCAAGGCTTCGAACGGCGCAGGCGGCGCCGGCGGCGACGACGTCGAAACTGGTGGGGCGGGGCGGTCGTTGATTGGGTCGCGTGCGCGCTGGGGTGCGCGCTGGGCCCAGGGATGGCGGCTCTCGTCGTCATTCTGGGGCTGCAGCGTCCGGTCGTCGCGAAGAGCGACGACGCGGAGGACGCAACAGGCGAGTCCTGGCACTTGACGGTGACGCCGGTACTGCGAGTCGCCGAGGTTGGGTACGCGGACGCGGTTGCCGCCATACTGCCAGCGGGATCGCGACGGGAGCGACGTGCAGTGTCGGGCCTGCCAACTGCCTGCAGACGTTGTCAGAGCGCTTGCGGATGTCACCGGGAAATTGGACCCTGCGCGGTCCATGCCGATGCTCTGTATTGTGGCCGGGCAGGGATATGTGGTCGTGACTTGGCAGAGCCAAAAAGTTCGTCGTGATTCCGATGTCAGAGCTTTCGTAAATGGTTTGTAAAAGGACAGTTGCAACGACTGGTTGGCTGTGTGCAGCGTGGCGGCCAGTTTGATCCACTAGCAAGTCCAAGGAGGAGTAATAGTCAATACATCGACTTCTTGGCCTGGACAGTTAGTTAGCTGCTTGAAGCTTGAAAACAGCAAGAGCCAAAGGCAGACAGACAGACAGACATACAGACAGACAGACGGTCAAGACACCGCCACACTTAAAAAGAGCAGCCAGCCACACTCACACACACTGCCCGCAAAACGTTATGTCCAGCACAACAGCGACAACAGCGACGGCGGCGATCACGGCGCCGCCCCAGTCCCCACTCGCCGACGCCGTCGTCTCGCCGACCTCCGTCGCGCTCTACCAGTTCCTCAACTCCACGCGCCGCGGCACCGCCGAGGACGCCCTCGTCGCCTCCACCTTCCCCATCGACCTGCAGCACCAGATCCTCGCAGACTTCCGCCCCGTCGTCGCCGCCTTTTGCGACGCCCGCCGCGCACGCCGCGCCGCCATCCTGCGCTCCCGCGAAGAACGCGCCGTCGCCGCCGCCGCCGCTTCTGCCGCCTCTGCCGCCTCTGCCGCCGCAGCAGCAGAACCCTCCTCCCCCGCCGCGGCCACCGCCTCGGACACCCGCTCCCAAACCCCACCCCCAGAGTCGCCGACCACAGCCTCCGCTTCCGCCGACGACACCCCGTCGACGCCCACATCCGCCGCCGCGGCCGCGTCCGCCGCCCCCGTCGCGCGCCTCTCGTCGCTCTTCCTCCGCCTCAAACGCACCCCATCCCTCCTCTCCTTCGCCTCGCCAACCTCGGCCACCGCACCGCCGCCGCCGCCCTCGCCGCCGCTGCACCACCCGCTCTCGCCGTCCGCCGACGCGTCGATCGAGCCGCAGCCGCAGACCGTCGCGCGCGACGCCGGGCGCACGTTGCTGCTGCTGTGGGCCGTCGTCGACGCCATGAAGCGCCGCGGCGGCGGCGGGATGGCGACCGCGACGGCCGCCGCGACTGATGCCGACCCCGCTGCAACGACTGGAGGAGGAGGAGGAGGAGGAGGAGGAGGAGGAGGAGGAGCCGGCGCCGGCGCCGGCGACCGCGATCTCCTGGAGAGCTTCCAGACGCACGCACTGGTGGCACTCGTGCAGATGGTGCAAGTCGTCGAAGGGATGGTGCGCGCCAAGCTCGGGCGGCCGCCAGCGTCTGCCGCCGCCGCCGAGAAGCAGCATCTGCCGCACGCGGACGAACTCGACGTCGCGTACGACGCCAAGGCCATGGCCGAGATCGCGCGGGGCTGGGGCGTGATCGGCGTCATTCTCTTTGAAGACGACGACGGCAGCGGCGCCGCCGGCGCGGCCGCGTACCACAGCGGTGACGTCAACGGGAACCACGGCGGGGATGCGGCCGCCGCCGACGGATCCGGGTTCGGTGAGGTCACCGGCCCGGGCGTGCTCTTGGTCGATCTGCTGCTGGACGTCCTGAAAGGTCGCGAGCTGGTCGAGCCGCTGGAGCTTCAGCGCTTCTGAATATTTGCAACCTGCTTGTTCTGTCCGCTCCCAACCTGTTGTTACAACGCAGTCTCTCTTTCTTCTACTCTCTTTCTTTGTCTCCTCTTCCTCTCTTCCTCTCCCTCCTCTTTGGCGCCAGAATCGTGGCCATTCACTAGATTTTCCTCTCTCTCAACCCCAGCTTCGCTTTGCTCCAGTCTTAAATTTCCACTGAAGCCCACCGGGGAAGTAACAAAACCAAAAATCGAAAAATATATCACACGCAACGTGTGTTTATTTAGTTACTCGTCTAGTCCAACGACTGGTTGCTCTTCTTTGCAATGTTCTGGATCTCGCGCCGGTCCTCCAGCCACTCACTAAACTTGAGACGGTCGCTGCTCTGCACGCTCCGATTGCTGTTGGCGCTGACCCTCCGCTGCCGCGCGAGGCGCTTGGCGGATGCGATTTCCGCGGCGGTCAGGTCGCTCGCTTCTTCCTCGCCGTAGTCGGCAAGTCCAAAGATGGGCGTTTCGCCGTCGTACTCGTCGCGGGCCGGGCGCGGCACGCAGTACTCTTCGAGGAGGTAGTCGGCGAAAACGATGAGGTAAAAGTACCGGATAAGGTAGTTGAGCCCGACTTCCCGGATGGAGTGCCACTTTGAATTTCAGGGGAACATTAGGTGAACGTCATGGAGCAAACTTAATGAAGGTAAAACAAAAGGTGAACAGTACGGATCCTACGCACCTTTTTGGATCCAACCTCCGCTGCCTCGACGCGAAGCTTGTAATCGTAAATCGCCTTTCGCAAGTTTTGCAAGTGCTCGCAGTGGTCGATGGCCAAGTCTGTCAAGGACTTTGCCAGACGGCCGTTTACCAGAACAGCAATCAGCTGCAGAATGATCTTGTACTCGCCCGCCAAGTACCGCTGCCGCAGGCGATCATCATCCGTCAGGGTTGCAGAGGTTGGCACCGAGTTGTCCCAGGATGCGTCGTCCGTTTCAAGCAGAGCCTTGTTCCCCACGATGATTTTCAATAGACACGCTGTGACGATGCCCGTGGTTGTGCGCCCGCGCCTATTCGAAGAATTAGGTGCCGTATGGCAAGAGGAAGAAAGGAAAGCACGCACCCCATTTGACAATTGAACATGGCGTCCGTATTGCCATCGAATCTGGCAAGTCGGTCCACGAGTTGGTCAAACACGTCGGGAATCGGCGCTTGCTCATCAGTGCTGAATGCAATCGCGAACAGAGAGCATTCCAAATAGGTCAGCAATTCCGAGTAGGACTCAGCGTTGTTGAACGCCACTCACATTGGAATGCGCTTGTAGTCGACTTGGTATCCTAGGGCTGCTATGGAGTTATAAGCCTGCAGCGGTGTCTCAATCTCGTCGATGTTGACCGTCTCCCAAACAGGCTGGCCATTGAATAATAAGTTCATCAGATGCACAATTACAACACCGCTGAAAATAACATACGCTTCACCCAATCAACACCTACCACAATGGAAAACCCGGACCCGACTTGCTCCTCCGAATGAAGCAGCAGGCGACCGCCGTACTTCTCCAACTCTGCAATGCAGTCAGCTTTCATTTGCTCTTCCATCTGCTCGACGCGATCTCGCGCGATTCCAGTGATTTCCAGGTTCTTCATTGGTTCTTGGAACAGTCGAAGAACAAACGGCCGACCTACACAAAGTTCAAAATTGACGTATTAATAACAAGAGCAGAATTGACAACAAATACAAAAGCTCCAGAACCTTTGACGTAAATCACGGGCTCTTCTCGAAGCGAAGTCCATAAGAGCCGCTTTGGTCCCCCCGGACCAGCGCCGACTCGTTCGAGTGCTCCTGTGATAGCATGCTTTCGCGGCATACCAATTCCGTAAACGGAAAGCTCGTTGACCAACGATTTGCTGCCCTTTGCCGCCTCCAATAGAGCACCGAGGTCGATCTTTCGGTAGTTGGGTGCGCCTGAAAGGTGATGAGTTAGACGACTAAACATAAAAAATTTGAAAAGCAATCGACGCGATCATTGCGAACCGTCGATTCGGTCAGTGAGCGATAGCTTCTGGGCGCCGGGGAAGACGTCCACTTTGAGAATCGTCTGCTGCGCTAACACAGAACCAGTTCTGTTGTTGACAACCTCCAGAACCTCGTCGGTCAAGGCAATTCCATCGCCTTGTTTGTGACAAAGGCTGTAAGTTGCCATTTCCTGGTATATTCGCATCAGTCAAGCTCACCTGGGCTTAAACGCTCCACCGGTACTAAAGACTGCAGCCCACCCCTCTCCATTTCCTCCAGCATTGTGGTAAACTCCTTTCTTCTCGCCATCCAGCTTTTAAACGTTTCAAGACCGGCGGAAAGCTCGTTCGGCGAAATGGAGCGCAAGTACGCCGCAAAGGCAATCAGTCCAAAGTACCTCCTGAGCGACGAAAGGCCCTTCCTCACCGACCGCTTTCGGGAACGGTCGTTCGTCTCACTCTCGGCCGTCTGCTTCCACGTGTCGATCACATTTCGGATGTTTGTAGAATGAATGGAGCAACGATCAATGGTCAAATCCACCCAGTGACGGATTTCTGTGCCGTTACGAATGACACGCATCAGTGAATGGATGACTTGGTAGTTCAGGGGCTTTTGGGGAGTCACAGGCTCGTCCGCGTCGCTTGGAGGGGGATCCAACGGCTTAAGGCCTTGCAGCCAGTGCAGGACCAAAGACGCAATGATGGTCCCCGTTGTTGAGCGACCGAGACCGACTTGGCAGTTTCTAGAACAGAAGGTCACTTTCACGTCTCTACAGGTATGGTTTGACTTACAGAACAACGGCAGTGTCCTTTAAATCCAGTTTGGAAAGGACTTGAAGTAGGTTGTCGTAATCCGTGTCATCCGGCGCCTGTTCGGCAGTCACAGGAATGCGATACAGCTCCAGAGGGTCGTTTTCGCGCTTGAGGAGGTCAATGACCTCTCTCAATGTTAATACGTTTTGGGGTAGGCACTCCTCCCAAATGGGAACGATGGCAGAGTCAGCCGCTTCGGCGTGAACGAGAATTCGGTTGTCGAAATTTTGTAATTCAGCAAGAATGTCCTCCTTTAAGCGCAACTCAATTTGCTCCAATCGGCTTGCCGTGATGCCAGAGTACGACTTCATATTTCTAAGGGTGAGTGTTTGGTCTCGAAGAACGTAGGGCTGACCTGGAGCCAACGGCATCAGTAGTGAACTCGAACCATTATTAATCAACTCTGTTACCATTGATGTAACACATCGGTTCTTCTCTCAAGTTAATCCACGCCACCATCTTTTTGGCTTCGACTTGGACAGAAACGTCAGTGCTCCCTTGCTGACCAGTGAGAACGCTGACGGCAGTTTTCAAGCCTTGGATGGTTGGTTGTGCAACGCCGAAAATTGGCCACCCAGGAATCTTACTGCGACAAAGAAACCAGAGGCCGTAAGAAACAGCCGATCGCATGTGCAGATTAAAATCAGCACTATACCGCATGTTCGATGCCCCCTCGATAGGAATCTGAGTCGACCTTTGTTGTTGAGGCCAATGATCGGCTTTAAGGATTGTGTGCTGAACCAGAACTGATCCTTGGCGTCCCTAGAAACAGAAATATTAAAAATCAAATCCTGGCCAGATTTTTTGTATTCGCACCCGTATCACAAATTTTTCCAGTTCATTGGTCATCGGACGTTCGGAGTTGTATAAAATCCTCGAAGAAAGAGACGGATTCTCCGAGAGAAGCGTAAGGTCTTCCACCGGGCGGAAAAGCTCCAGACGTGCTCCTTTTCGACGCAGGTACTCCAGCATTCGGGTAATCTCTGAAATCAACGCATCAATGTGTGTACGTGTAGAGCCGAGGTGTTCCAACCTTCTCGACCATTTAACCAGCTCCGAAAGGTCACAGCAAAATTGTCTTCGATGTTTTCGGATACGTATGAAGTGAAAGCCAAAAGGAAAAAGTATCGCTCAAGGCAACCCATTGCCTTTTCCAATTCACTGGCGGCCCCGGTGTCTGAGAATTTAACCCGGTGGAGCAGAATGACTTCGCGCAGATTCGTCATCGAATCGCCTAAGCGTTTTATGCAGATTCAGATGGGGGTTTCTCAAATAAGATCCTTACATCGATTGATTGCTTCATCGAGAATTTTCTTATTGTCTGAACCGTTTTGCAGAACACTGACCAGCTGTAGAATGTGCTGGTAATTTCCGAGAACAGCATTCTTCAGGTCGTCAATTAAGGGGCCTCGTGCAAGAGCCCACTCAATCGCAGATCGGGTTGAAGCCTTGCTTGTGAAACCTGCAAAGACGAAAAGAGAGAATTTAGCTCCGTGAAAGTTGAACGGTGGTCACCTTTTTCCAGAACATAGACAAGTCGTAGTATCGCCCGATTCTGGCTCGCAACTTCGTCGAAAATAATGTTATCCGTTGGACCAAGCCAAGAGTCTTTCGAGGAAAATGGAGCAACTATCGGAGTCTCGACATCGCCAATGGCAAGCATTTGCGCTCTTCGGCAAAGAACGGCGGCCACCATTGCAAAGGTGGCTGAATCCAGTATTTAGTTGAAGCAAAGGTTGCTGCCAAATGAGAGACTTACTTCTTCCAACACCCATCCCACAGTTGAACACGAGGGGATCGTCCAAGGTGACGTGTTTCACAACTTTTACGAATTCGTCCAAGTAGCTGTCTTCTGGAGCTTGCTCTGGACTGATTGGAATCCTTGTGTACTTCACGCGGAAACCGCTTGCCTTCATGCCGTCAAATACTTCTCGCGGAGTTCGAATCTCTCCAACTGCAATCCACGACGGAACAATTCGGCCATTCTCGATTTCATCATGGACCAGGAGGAGGTTGTTGTAGCGCTCAGCTTCTTTCAGTATATCTTCTTTCAGCCTTGCTTCCATCTGGAGCATCCATGGGACAGAGCAGTCAAGGACAAAGAAGAAAGAGAATGGATGCACTGCGAACCTGTTCCAGGCGAGTGCTAGAAATGCCCTGGTAGGTCTTGACATTCTGAAACGGGTTGTCGCTATAACGAAGCACGAACGGCCGCCAGTTCAGGTAAATAAGCGGTTCCTCTCGCGACGAGATAAAAATCGTCTCTTGAGTCCCTCCGCCATCGGGGTGGCAGCCGAGCAGCGTCAGAATGGTCGCGATTCCCGACACCGTCGGCTGGGCCACGCCAAACACGTTGAAATCGGTCATCCGAAAGTTTGGCGCGCCTTGGAGGTGAAAGTCCTGGTCGACGTGCAGGCCTGTGTCGAAATGATCGCTCTTGAGGATCATCTTCCGCGCAAGGACAGAGCCTGTGCGGTTCTTCACTATCGACGTGACAGAGGTGAGGATCTCTTGCAGCGAGCGCGGCCGACGCGGGGGCGAGTCGGCGTCTTTCGTCGCGCTGTACGGTCGCAGCTCCGACTCCGACACCACAGGGGAGATGGCTGGGGACGGCCCATCTATCCCACCCATGCGCGTGGCAATGCGGGCTGGGTTGCTGGCGGGCGGCGCTGGGTTGACTGGAGTCGACGGGCGCGGCCATCGCGTAGATAGCGGCGGAGAAGCGTTCGCGACCGAGCGCTGCTGCATCGCGGCAATCGAAGAGAGGGAGGTTCTACGCGAAACAGAGTTGCCGGGCGAAAATGCGCCCGAGGCCGAGAGAAAGGAGGGCGGCGGGGAGCTTGCCATGATGTTTGCGGCGGTGCCCTGAGGGCTGGTGCCGAGGAGATCTGGTGCTGACGGCCGCTGGCGGACGCCTGCAATGCGCTTTGGCGCGGTGGGAGGAGGTTGCATCTGCTGCTGGAGTTGTTGCGCCTGTGCAGGCTGCTTCTCCTGCTGCTGCGACTTCATCAAGGGGGGGGGAGGGGGGTTACCAAAGAAACGAGCGCGGGTAGAGCGAAGCTTCGCGTGCGTGAGGTCAAGTCCGTCGATGTCTCTCTGCCACTGTGTGGCGCAGGCAGTTGCAACGCGTATTTATTATTGGCTCAGATTGGAGATGAGGGAGATGAGGAAGGCTGACAAGCGGAAGAGAGCCGACCGCGACGACGACGACGACGACGACGACGCCGCCACCGCCACCGCCACCGCCACCGCCAATGCCGCCGCCGCAACCGCCACCCCCACAGAGGAGGGGGCGAACCTTCTCGCAGAGCACGAAGCGGTGGAGGCGGGGGAGGGCGAGGTGGACGAGGGGGCTGAGGGGCAACGGCGGCGGATACGCGCAGCCACTGCTCAAGTTCCCCGACACAGCAAATCGCGACGCTTGGGCGACGCCGCTGCGGCGGATGCCGCAACGGTCGATGCACCGCCGGGTTCTCCTGCCCCCGCGCCTACAAACAAGTACCTGACATCGCTGCAACCTCAAACCAACCCACGACTCTTCCGGAAGCACCGCATCGCGTTGGGCGTCTCTCGAGACCAGGAATCCGAGCCGTCAACCACGACCCGCCGGGCTTTCCCAATCCAATGGACGCCGTCGCTAGAAATCGACGCCACGCTCGCCTTTTCAAGCCTCCTCGACTGGTCTCCCCGACTTGCAAACGTATCCGGCGCGTCCAACAAGACCAACGGCGTGACGGTCGACTTGCTAAAAATTGATCCGCAGAGACCTCAAGCGTCCCCACCGTCCGACTCCGACGCCATCGTCACAATCACCCCAATCACACGCTATGCCGACCTCCCGCTCCCCGCCCAGCTCCAAACCAACCTCTCGCTCTCGCCGCACCACACACCGACCCCACTCCAGCAGCACCTCCTCCCCGCCGCGCTCGCCGGCCACAGCATCGTCGCGACCAGTGTCGGCGGAAGCAGCACCGCCGCGTACCTCACACCACTCCTCGCAGCCGCCGTCGCCACGAGCGCGCGCGTGTCCGCGTTCTTTACGCAGTCCCGCGCGCCCGCGACGCCACACCAGCGCGGGCCGTACACGGTCGTGCTAGCGCCGGCGCGCGCGACCGCGGCGCGGATCGAGGCGCACGCGAAGCGGCTGGCGCAGGGCGTGCCGATAGTGCGCACGTGTCTGGCGGTCGGCAGCGCCCCGCGCGCGACGCAGCTGCACCGAATGCGGCGCGGCTGCCAGGTTCTGGTCGGCACGCCGAACCGCGTGTGGAGCTTGGTCGAGGGAGTCAGCGGCGGCGGTGGCGCCGGGCCGATGGAGGATCTGTGCTGCGCCGTCGTGTCGGTCCTGCTCGTGGACGCGCCGCTGCTCGTCAGGGAGGGCGGGTGGCGGAACGCGGTGAGATGCGTGGAGCGGTTTCGGCGACGCCGGAAGGACGCGTTTGGGATTACGCCGGAAGAGCGAAAACCGCTGCAGGTGATCGTTACCGCAGACTCGCAGCTGGACGAGGAAGTGCGCCGCCTGGTGCTCGCTGTTGCTGGCGAAGGCGTCATCCGCATTACTGGATCGGCAACAAATCATGTTTCTCGAACATCAGCTCGGAAAGGGACAACCAGCACAACCGCAAAACACCAAAAACCACCTCCCGAGATCGCGGCAGCCTCCTCTGAAGCACTCAACCACACAATACCATCTGCCCCGCCCAGCACAGGCCTTCCACGGCTTCCCACGACAGCGCGATACACCCTCATGTGGGTCGAGCAGCCCACCCAAAAACACGTGCTTCTCCGCCGAGTGCTTCACAACCCGCAATTTTTCCCTCCACCCTCGAGCGCTGTTCCCCCGGGCGCCAGCACGCGATCGTCTGCGCGGTCCGCCCTCGTGTTCGTCCTGGATTCGGCGGCAGCGGATGAAGTGGCGGAATTTTTGGTGGGAAATGTAGGAGTGGAAGCCGAGTCGTTGACAGCGCACGCGTCTGAGAGTGAGCAGGCGGCCCTGGTGGGGTTGCTGAATTCAGGACGGGTGCAGGCACTGGTTGTGGCCGAGGCCGGTGTTGATCTGGGCAGGATACGGTGTCAAGCAGAAGTGGTAAGTTTAGTCCTCCCCCTTGTTGGCACCAATGTTACATGTTCATGTGCCGCTGTTGAAGGTTATAAACTTTGACATGCCGACTAGCTGCGAAGTATTTGCATTGCGAGCAGAGATGAGCCGCCCGTCAAATGAATCTGCCACGCCTTACGGCAGGGTCGTTTCCTTTGTTAGTGCCTGCTCGCGGTCACTGTTTGGAAGCTTGATCAGAATGCTGGAAACACTACCAACAAAATCAGTGAGCAAAATTCCTTCCCAAATGAAAACTGTGCTATGAGAAGACGTGTATTTTATGCGCCCGTGATTTTTTTTTTTACAAATTGGTTCCAATAATAAAAGGGTGAGCCAAAGCTTCCTTTACCGTCAGCCT
Source organism: Zopfochytrium polystomum (assembly GCA_025765615.1). NCBI lineage: Eukaryota > Fungi > Chytridiomycota > Chytridiomycetes > Chytridiales > Chytridiaceae > Zopfochytrium > Zopfochytrium polystomum. The sequence continues at coordinate 49,885 of JAIVFJ010000174.1, read as the reverse complement.
TTTGTCTGGCCCGAGGTGCAAGCATCTCTCCAGGAAGTCCACGAACTGGAGAACCAGCTTGAGCTCTTCTTCGGTGCTTCCGGACGCATAGGACATCAGCCGCGATTTCAAGTCTCGTGTCGGCTTGGTGTAGGTAACCGTTTTCACAACATCCTTTGGAGGAGGGAAAGCATAGTGAACAACCGACGCATGACAAAACGCAAGACAGAATTAAAAAATGGCGAGAGGTTGCACATACCTTGCCAGAAATCTTGTCGAACTCAACCAGCCTGAAGTTTAAGTTGTCGTCAAAATGCTGGGGTGTGAACTGCCCTTTTCGCAACATCTTGTTCGAAAACTTTCCCTTCAGTTCCAGCATGAGCTTGAGCATTTGGTTATTGCTTCTTCCGGGGAAAAGAATTTTGCCCGTGAAAAGTTCATACAGGGTGCAGCCGACAGACCACATGTCAATCGCAAAGTCGTAAGGTAAGCCGAGTACTGTTGAAAAATGAGCTCAAGGTTAGAATACAGGATTGCATTTAAACCCGGTCACTTAACTGATTTCTGGGGCACGGTAGAAACGACTCACAAGATACGGAGTGATTTCGTTCTCGGATGCGTCGCTGGCACTTCCCAGGTCACAAAGCTTCAAAATATTTCGGTTTTCAGTGACCAGAATATTATCCGGCTTGATGTCGGCGTGCAAAACATTACATTTCCTCTGCAACGACAATGCTAGTAGAAGCTGTTGGGCGTAAACACGAACGCCCTTGATGTTCAAACCAGCACTAAACTTCTTCAAGATCTCACGCAAGTTGCAACTATGGAGACAAATGAGTACCGTTTCCGTATTTGGGGTTACCTTACCTTAGTGATTCGAAGACCATGCAAAGGTGATTACGGTGCTCGAAGTGTCGAATAAGCCGAATCACATGTTTCCTATCATCAGGATCAGCAGCTTGAAGTTTCTTCAAAATGCCTATCTCCTTCAATCCAGCGCGATACCTGCCGCGATACGTTAGTAAAATCAGGAGTGTTATCTTAAGAAAAAAGGGAACAAACATTGTGTCGTTACTGCGAATTATCTTGATAGCAACATCTGTGTCGCCATTCTTTGTGTCTTGAGCTTTCACTACACTACTAAACACACCCTTTCCGAGATTTGAGTACACGTGATACCGATTGTCGAGTACTTCACCCAGAATAACACCTGAAGGAAACCAAAAGTCAGAAGACGCTCATGGCGCGACCAGCCCTTACGATAATAGCCCTCCGGATCGTCCCAGTTGTCTGTCAAAGCAGGATTGTCCAGTGACCGCACAACAGGAGCGGATTCCAGAATCTTGAGTGAAGTTTGATCAGTTCGAGAGAAGTAGGTGGCGATCAGGACTTACATGTGTTGTACCACCCTTGTTCGTGTTAGAGGCAGCAGTCGCGGGAGCGAATATGTCATCAGGTGCAAACATGTCGAACTCGTCTGCTGCCGCCGCCGCCACAACTGTGGGAGGATTGAACATAGGATCGTCATCCTTTGTCACGGCAATTCGATGCTCAGACTTCATCGCAGTCCGCTTCTGGCGTTCCTCATCTTCGGCTCGATCGTCGTTCGGGTTGTAATCGCCAGCGCGAACTTCAGAGTCGCTGGAGGAAGCGTCTTGGGAAACGCTCTTTTCGGTGATGACATCGGGTGCAGAGCTTGTCTCAAACACCAAGGGAGAGTCGGAAATCGCATCAGTTCCTGCCAAATGCGATCGCTTCGGACCAACGCTTTCCGACGGTGTTCCTGCGTCTTGACCTTCGCCACCGTTTGCAGGAGTAGACACTTCGTTCGCTGGCGTGGATACCTCCGACTTTCGATATTTTTGCATTATAAGTTCTCGCCGTTTTCGCCTCTCCTCCAGCTGTTTCTCCTCGTCCATTTCAGGGAAGGTGAACTCAGAAACCGCTGCCAAAGGTTGGGGATCGTCCGGCTTCTTGGTCACCGCAGCTGAGGCGGAAATTCCCTCAGGCTTTCCTTGAATATTTCCGTTCACTGCCACTGTGCTAGCGTCCGACCGGGGTTGCTTTCGAGTTGATGACTCGGCCTCCCCACGCTCCTCCTGGGGTCGCTTGCGCTCCTTTGGCTCATCTTTTGACTGACGATGATCCCCAGTGTTGCGTTCTCTTTGCGTGCGAGGCGCAGTACGGTCGCGATCCCTCTCTCGATCGGCACCATCGTTCCGCGTTCGCGCAGATCTCCGATCGCGCTCGCGATCTCGCTCGTAACGGGAGCTACTGTCGCCGTCACCGTCGCGAGCCCGATATCGCTCCCGGTCCCGTGATCGTTGGTAGTAATCGATTGCTTCCTCCCTCTCATCAAAGCCACCACGGTCGTAATAATCGAGTTCGCTTCGCGATCCAAACTCTTTGGAACGCCTTGGAGGAGAATAAAGCGAAGATCCATTAGCGTCGTCACGAGCACGTTGTCCATATGGAGAGTGATCTCGCTTACGTCTCCGCCTGTCGCTCTCATACTCCCTATCCCTATCTCTGTCCATTTCATCTGAGGAACGCTTGGAACGGTGGTGGCGCTTGTGCCGACTAGACGAACGATGTCGGTGTTTGCTTTTGTGCCGACGATTGTCAGAAAGCCGGCCTTCTTCATCGTCGTTGCTGTCGGCCGCTCCGTTTCGCGAAGAGCGGCCATTGCTGAAACCGCTGACGGAGACTTGGTCCAGAGGAGACGCGAGGGACGAGCGCCGTCGGGCTTCGGCCAAATCAGATGTGGAATCGACCCGGGGGACCTTGCTTGGACCGTGGCGATCGGGGGTGCTCGATCGACCAGGGTGTGCGGCGGCATCGACGGACTCTGACGCAGCGCGGACGGCAGACGAGTCGCGGGGCGGGGTGAGGACCATATCTGACTTTCGCTTTGCGGACGGTGGGGTGGAGGCCGGTGTGGCTCCGGACGACTTGGGCAGGTCTGTCACCTCACCGTCCTCTAGATCCACCGCCGGCTCTTTTGCAGGTGCTCCAGCAGCAGCAGCAAGCTTCCCGCTTCGGCCATTCACCTCCCCCTCACCCTCGCCCGATCCCGGAGCGACGTCTCCTCCGGTGCCAGACGATGCTGGAGTTGGTGCAGTAAGGGCGATGGAGTCCTCGCCGGCAGCGGCGGGGGTCGAGGCGGCGGCGTCGGTGTTGTCGGCCACTGCGGACAAAGTCATCATGATGATGATTGGAAAAGTTTTTTTTTTTTTTTTTTTTTGTTGTTGTGAATTCGATATATATTTATCGATGGTGCAAAATGAAAAATTTGGTGCCCACACACCATGCAATATCAATCTTAGACGAGAAACTTCCAGTCGAGGATCGTCTTGTCGGCGATGTTGCGCTCCCCGACGTGCCTGCGCAGGAAACAAAGCGCCAGGTCGAGCAGGTACACCACTACTGCCGCTGCGGACACTGACCCCGTCGATATGTCCACCCCGATGAAGATCAGCGCGTAGCACGTTAGCAGCGCCGGCTCGAGCCCGCGCATCAGCACCCGCGAGAACCCGTACGTGTCTGCCCGGAAAGGGGAAAAAAAACAAACAAACATGCAAAATGCAGACGAATCAGCCAAACGGCGAAGAGGTTGGGGCGAAGAGGCTGGGGCGGAAAGAAATTTGTGACTTACCATTAAGAAACACCGATCCTTGGGTCACTTCCGGCACAGCACCGAGGAACTTTTCAAAGTAAGACTTGTCTCTAATGGCGTAAGGGTATTCCTTGATATTCTTTTGGGCAGGGATTAATGAGTCAAGGGTTGGCGAGAGCAAACTCTAACTGCCATTTACCCGGTCGAAAAATGTGCACAGAAACTTGTTGATTGTCTGATACGCCTTTACAGACTTTTCGCTTGCACTCTTCGGTCGCCCACTTGCTTTCAGTGTGGAAAGGTGTTCTTTCGAAAGTAATGGTCAGGTCGGCAACCTTACAGAAGCGGAAACCTACTTAGCCGACCAGACAGTTTGGGGTCAATCTGGCTGTTCTACAACAGTGAAAGGAGTTCCGCTGTCACTGAGTCTTACACGATTAATGTGAGTTACCTCTCCAACGACAATGCTGTAGATTTTATCGTAGGTCGATCTAAGGGATGCAGTCACAAAAATCTCGAATGCTTGCTGATCAGTGTCCATGAGCCCTCTCGCGGGAACCATGTCGTTCTGTACTTGCGATTAACGAAACTGGTGGGCAGGCAGATTTCAACGCCCCGTCAAACCTCTTCTTTTCGGAGATTTTCGTTCAACTCGTTGATGTCGGTGTCGGCCATTGGATGAACCGATCGTCCGTGTATGTAGTACCCGTGGCACTTTTCGTCAAAAATTATCAGACTCACGTTGGCTGTTGAAAGCAAATCCATGTACTGAAGAAGGCGGTCGCGATAAAATCGGTCGTAAACAAGGAACCTGAAGGTATACTTTTTCCTCGAAATCAGATGATCCAACTTCTTAGACAGGAAAAAGGAAAGGCGTCACCTGGATAGCCACAAAGAACAAGAGTATCAGAGCGTCAATTGCAAAGACCAAAACGGGGCTTCTCGCTCCAGGCGACAAGTTCCGAATGTTTGGCTGGGGCGTCGCGGCGTACTTGATGTTCAGCCCGTCGAGGAAAAAGTAAGTCCACACGAGGAGAAACTCCATCGACACTTTTCGGTAGCACTGTCACAGATCCGGCGGTCAGAGTGCGTGGAGTGCACAGGCGCTCCATCTTACCTGAAGTGAGTTCCACTGGTTCGCCATGAAAATCGTGCGCCAAATGCTGACTGGAACGACTTTCACAGAGTCGTCCTCCGCGGAACTTGCTACCACCCCTTTCCCTTTTTCCCAGTCGAAAAAGAACAAGTCCACTTGACTCTGCTGCCAAAGTTTCACTACGACAAAGAAAGTCTAAGAGGAATAGATGGGTGAGCTTGGGCAAAGTTGTGGCCCAAACTCACCTGAGTAACGATCGCAGTTATAAGCACAGCGTTGAAGTTGTAGAGATCCATATCGTTTATCGGCAAAACCAAAAATAAGGTGGTCTGCGCCTTGTAAAAAATCAGCCAATAGCAGCAGATAGAGAACAGGAGCCAGAAAAATGTGGATCCCAGGCAGCCAGTCATGAAAATAAGTGCTTGGCCGAGAAACTGATGCATTTGAAAAGAGCGTATTAGCGATGACCGACTTTAACCCGAAACGCACATATAGATCTATAGCCTCTGCAGCAGATGCGACACTCCTGCGACTCCAGTTTCGTGCCAGGTAGAGTCCAAAAACGAGAGCCAAACTTGTCGTCAGAGCGAAGAGTATCTGCATTGTCCGCCAGAAGTCAACCAGACTCATATTGTATGTAACTTGAAATGTATACTGGGGGTGGAGCTTGTGAGAAGACGTTTTGCCCCCCAAGTCGTTTTACCTTTGGCATCGCGTATTGTGAATTATCTGTTGCTGCGATGGTCCCCTGTATGCTTCTTTCTGCGTACAAGATACTAAGTATCGGAGAATATATGGCACCGGCGGCGGTGTCCACTTTGCGAATCCTGGTAAATTTTGGTAAGGTGCGAGAAAGGATTTGTTCCGGACCTACGTGAGTCCAATGTACGTCGGAAATCGGATGACTTGGAGGGTGCCATTCGAGACGCCGCTGATATTGTCAATGAGAAAGAATCGTCTCGTGAATACATTGCCCGTGTAGTCGAGCCCCATGTCCGAATTCTCTGCGAGATTGTGGACTCGAATGGGGACCGGGAAAAGGTTTCCGCTATCGTCAAGGAGATCTAAAACGGGAGGTCGCGGGTGTTAACAAGGACCCAGCGACGTATGCTTCTGTCTGTTTACATGGATCGTAGAACAGCGTTGAAGTTGTCGTGTTTGTAATATCTCTCAAGGAGAGTGAGCATTTCGAAACGTAGTTATACCCGACTTCCCGCCAAAAGGCGCTGGTAAGGGTCGCACCGTTTTCGCAGAAGTCAAACTGGCTTATCAAAGCCTGGAACCCAGCGAAAGTTCCATCGGTGTTATACGTTGCCAGGACAAACGAGAGCTGTCCCGAATTCTGAAAAGAGTGATAAGTTGGCTGGCCCTAACGAAGGAGTGAGTGCTACCTTGGACAGATCGACGGTCAAGTTCGGCGATATCGCTGATATGGACAGTGCTTGTTCTTTGTAAAATAGCCACGGCAGTGAAACAGGTCTTGTTGCAATGGATCAGAATCAAAGTGTTTGCTTTTGCGATAAATTTCATGAGAATCACCTTTCAAATATCGGCGAGTTTTTGGATGGGGAACGCACGAGTGCGAGGTCAAGATAGCTTTTGCAAGCCGCTGACTTTTGATTGTACATTTGAAGCACGCATAAATTAGCGAGGAGGGAGCACGCCTCTTCGTCCCATTCGCTCTGGGTGAAGTTCTACAGTCAGCTCAAAATGCGAGGTGAATCTCCATACCGAACAAAGATTGGAGGCGTACGCCAGGTATTCCGAAAAGAAGTCCGAAGGGAAGTTTCGGATTGGTGCAGAGAGGCCAGAGGGGCCAACAGCGTTCTATGCGTCGTTTTTTAGTTGCGAATCCAACATCTAAAGAAATGGTCATACGGGATAGTCGACGGTGTTTTGGGAGCTTTGCGACAGGAGACTGGTTGAGTTGACGCACTGATTTCCAACCTTTGCAAAGATGTCAAAATCCTGATCATATCTACCATTTAAACTTGCCGGCTGAGCGCTGAAGCCAATCGTAGTATTGCAAAGGCACTCGTATCCTGTGTCCGAACTGTAATTTGGAATCATGTTGGCGTCGGGGCACGATATGCATGTTGAAAGGTCGTCGCTCGGATAGGACGCCTTGGGGCAATTTTTGCACAGGGCTTTCGTAAGCGGTATTCCCTGCGCGTCCCTTGTCACTGTCCATCATCGGTTATTCAACTGCTTCTCTAAGTCTCGGCATGCTTTGCTTACTAAGGTACTGCCCTGGGTCGCACAAACAGGTCGTGGCACCGTTTCCGTCCACAAAGGGCCTTTCGCAGAACAAGCAGAATGACCTCTCGAAGGATGACGTCTGGCATTGAGTTTCAGTCGAATTAAGTTCAGCGGCAACTCCCACCTGAGTCGCATTGCAGGCCTTACAACTCGAGCGCGAGTCCAGTACACTTGCACCTCCAGTCAGAACGTATCCTGCTCAACATTAGCTTGTACACAGGGAACGCTCGCCCAAAATGGCCAACCGCATTACCAGGCATGCACTGACACTGGCGCTTGGCGGCAGCACGAGCGTCACTGGTCGAAGAAGCGACGTATGGAGGAGCAAGCTGGGCGACTACAGACTGATTCGTCGAGCACACTCTGCAAAACAGTTCTGCAATGTCCCACGCCTGCTGCGGGGAACACGCCGTCTGAACGGTGTCCTGGCCGATCTGATTCGAGAGTACTGGGTACCAGTCCATTGATCCCGACGCCGCGGCATGAATCGCGTTTTGTGCAATGAGCGCTGCAGCGAACAGTAAAATCCATGCAAACGGAGCTAGTGGATGAATCGGTCGGCGGAATGGTGGGCGGTCTAAAGGGCTGGCGTGGTCGTACACCAGATAGCGTGGATCTCCTACGATTCCAGGCGAGGCACAAAACAGAGATTGGTATTAAGAGTTACTTGGCAATGTTCTTTCGCGCAGTAAACTGAGCGACCTGGAGCTGCGAGGCATGTTTTTCCTGGACGGAAGGAAGTTCATGCTTTTCGAGACAATTTTTATTTTTTGAGGCATAGGCCCGCGCTTGACAGGCTGGCTTCTCCAGTAAGTCCTTTCTTTATTTAAAGCTATTCCACAGAGGCAAGCGATAAAGCCATTGAGAACGAGGCAGATCCTGATTTCACAGTTGAAGTAACCGCAACGACAGGTACACGTGGGCGAAAGCAAAGAATGAGGATGAGGACGCAGAGGGGATTCCGTGACAGTTTTGGGAGGTAGCGGAGGGCGCGCGGCATGTATATGCTGGGCGTTGGTGCCTACAAGCGGCCAGAATCTGACGCAGCCAGTGCTAACAGCGTACATAATACCATGCGGGAAAGGGGGAAAGGGGAAAAAGGGTTGGGAGGGTCGCAGCTTGAAGAAGGGACAAACAAACACAGTGAACAAATCTCCGCCTCCGCACCCCCGCACTTCCCCACACACACACACGCACACCACAACACGCGACCGGGGAACTCCTCGCGCTCGCGCCTCGCGCCTCGCGTACCGCGACTCTCCACCTCCATCCCGTGCACGCCACTTTGCCACTTCACGCTTCATACCCCATCACCACCCCCGTGCCCAGTCGCGCAGCAGTACGCATCCTGACCCCCAAGTCCCATCCGTCCGCGCGTTTGGCGAGATCCCATACGGCCGTTCAACAACAACATTTGTTCAAGGCGCGCTGATCCAAAGCCGCCCGCACCTACCATCATGGCGCTGCCGCCGCAGTCCCGCGACACCATGCTGTTCCCCCCACCCGAAACCCTCAGCGGGCAGCAGGCGAGCCCCGCGTTCGCATCCACAGAGACGTCATCGGGTGAGCCCTCGCCTGTGCCGTCGTTCATCGTGCCCGCCGCCGCCGCTTCAGACAAGCCCGACGGGAGCGAAAATCTCGACGGATCGGCCTCCACAAAACCGCAGGATGGTGGCGGCGGCGGGGGCAACAGTGGCAGCGGCGGCGGGGCTGCGTTCGCGCTGTCGCAGAGCTACGCGAAGCAGACCGCCGCGCCGGGGAACATTTACGGCGCCGTGTACTCGGGCATTCCTGTGTACGAGATGCTGTGCAAGAATGTGGCCGTAATGCGCCGCCGGGCGGATTCCTACCTGAACGCGACACAGATCCTAAAGGTCGCCGGTGTCGAGAAAGGGAAGCGGACAAAAATACTGGAGCGGGAGATCGCAGCAGGCGACCACGAGAAAGTCCAGGGTGGTTACGGCAAGTACCAAGGAACCTGGTAGGTGAACCTCATGCTACCGCTTCCACTCTTCGAGTCTCATTTTCTTCTCCCTGCTCAAGGATTCCCTTCCACCGCGGAGTCGAACTTGCTCGAATCTATGGGGTGGAAAAACTCATCAAGCCTCTTTTTGATTTCGAATTACCGCCTCCAGGCAGGGTCGATACAACTCCCACAAAAGAACAGCTGGCGCTGGTCAATAAGGAGGCGAAGCGAGCAGCAGCAGCGAGCGAACATGCGAAACGAAAAGAAATCGCATTTGGAAATGCCGGCCCGCAAGCTGGCGAACCGGCTCGGAATAAGAGGCCGAAGCGTGGGATGGATACGAAGCTTCCTGGACGCGGCGAGTCCGCCATGTCGGACACTTCGTCTGTTATCAACGATGATGAGGAGGAATCGCCGCCCTGGTCCCCAAAGCATTCAACAAAGAAGCGGATTCGTTTGGCCGAAGACAGCTACTCGAACGGCCTTATCCCGTCGACTCCCCAGCGACCGCAAAGCTTTGGAATGCTTCCAGTCCAACAGCAGAGAGCAGGCCTCATGTCAATGTTTTTGAACGACGATCCAAACTACGTCCCCGACTTTCTCAAAACTGACACGGGCAGCGGTGATCCCGGATTTGATGTGGACATGATAATTGACGAGATGGGCCACACATCCATACACTGGGCAGTTGCTTTAGCGCGCCTAAAGGTCCTACGAATTCTAATAGCAAAAGGCGCAAACATTCGAAAAACCAACTATTCTGGAGAGTCTGCTCTTATTCGGAGTGTTCTGATACCCAACAACTACGACTGCCACACCTTCAAAATCGTTTTATCATTCCTGTCAGACATCATCAGCTTGCCCGACAACAAGAATCGAACCGTATTACATCACATCGCTTTGACAGCAGGGATTAAAGGTCGGGTCCAATCCGCCCGGTACTACTTGGAGTGCCTCTTTGACCACATGGCTGGCATCGGGAGCGACTTTGCCTCTTTGATCGACATCAAGGATAGAAACGGCGACACAGCGCTCAATGTTGCAGCCCGTATTGGAAACCGAAGCATCGTGGAAATGCTGCTGGACGCTGGTGCCAATCCAGAAATTGAAAACATGGCGGGGTTAAAGCCTCCAGACTTCGGCATGGAAGACGTGTGGCAGAATTATGCGGTTGGTTGCTTATGTCCCAGTTGAAAGAGAAAATTCTAAGAAGACGCTTACCCCCCGATCTGCAGTCTGTTGTGGCCTCCAATCAGCTTTCCCAGTCGGGAGAACTCTCACTGGGTCGCTCCGCCGGAAGCTCCCGCGTAGTATTTCCAAACATAAGAACACCTTCCGACGGCACGGCAGCCACGGACGGTGTGTCGGCAATAACCAAAAGAGGCCGCGAGTTGGCCGAAAGTGAGCAACCACCCTGTGAGGCGTCGCCTGAAAGAAAAGTAACCCACCCTTCAAAAATAGCAATGCAGCGCATGGTGGCGGAAATGAACGGAACCTACACTCTCGAGCTGCAGACAAAGCAAGACCAGCTGATCGACACCCAGTTGCAGCTCCGCGAGATAACGCGGGAGTTGGCCGAAGTCCGCAAACAGAATCAAGCGCTTCGGTTGAAGAACTCTCGGCTTCCGGATTTGACTATAAAGATCAGGAACCTCGAGCGCGCCATGCGCGACGAGATCTCGAGAGGCCTGGAGAGGGAGCGGGCGGCAAGAGAACTCAATTTGATGATGGGCGGGAACGTGCCGTGGTCGGCAGCAGCCGACAAGGCGGGGCTGATGGGAGAAGTTGCAGTTGTAGCGGAGGGTGACAATGGTGGATCAGGGTTTGGCCCGCCTGGCGCGGTGAACGACGCGGGCACGGCGCGAGAAGCGTCCGAGAGGCCGCACCCGACCACTGCGGAGGCCAGCGAAGTCGAAGAGCTCCGGCGCCGGGTGCGAATTCTCGAATCCCACCTCGACGCCAAATTTTCCGACGAAAAGGCCCTGCGCGAGGAAATCGTGGCGCTCAAGGCCCAGCACGCCGAGTTCTCTGGCTCGCGCAAGTCGCTCGCTCCGGGCACGTCCACGCCAGGCGTGTCCACCCCCGGCGCCAGCGCAGGGTCGGTGACCGCCCCGCCCGTTGAGCAGGAGCGAATAATTGGACGGCAGGAGCTGCTGTGTCGGAAGATCATCGCCGCGTGCTGCAACGTGTCTCTGGACAGCGTGGACGATCTGCTGGATCCCCTGCTGGCTGCAGTGGAGAGCGACGACGTGGACCTGGACTTGGGATCCGTTTCGGATTTTATGAGCAAGGCTGTGAACATGCCTTAAGTCGTGAGGGATTTGGTGGGGATGTCTTTCAGCCGCCGTTGAAGGTGGCAACCTTCAGCTGTAACAGTCGTAACTTGAAGCATGTAAAAAATGAAGCTTGCACAGCCTCCGTAATGAAAGGTCAAGAGGATTGGAAGCGCTGCGGTTCGTTCGAGCGGTATAGGCTCCTCTATTAGATTTTTTGCTTTTTCTCCAACTCTTCGCTGTTGGTTCGCGATCGAACGACAAACAACTGAGAAGCCAAACACTGCTGACGATGCTGAGTGTCGCAAACTATATGTACAACAGTTTATTTTCCGCCTGCGCTGGCCTGCGACCGCTGCTTCATTTTTTCCCACGAACCTCTAGAACCCGATGGGAGGGAGCACCTGATGTCCGGGCGGGCGCAGCGGCGGCTGGACTGTCTCTGATACTGATGGATGAGTCCCGTCCCGCGCGCCGACATCTGCTGCCAGACTTTACGTATTCTGTAATTTCGATTCAGGTCAGTTGGTCTCCCCCCCCCCACGAAACGGCAACGACAGAAAAGAAATAAGTCGGTCAAAGGGAGCCCGCACCGCTGTGCCTGCATAGCCGCAATTTCGACCTTGCGCTCCCAGCTTTTAAGCTTTTTAACAAGCTCGTGCTGCTCGGCTTTCACGTTGACGTACTCCAACACCTGATGGCCGGGTATGAAGGGGTTTGGTTATAGACTCGCGCTCCCCGCCGCCTTAACCGGCCTCTCACCGCCGCCACCCACCCCGAAAGAGAGTCAGCTTACATCCGGCACCTGGAACTGCAGCATTTGTTCCTTCAGCCGCTTGATTCACGGCCCACGCCTTTCGCGTCTCCTCCTCCACCAGCCCGCTTTCTGCGGCGAGTTTTGCGTGCAGGTCGCGGCGCTGCTTGATGTCGCTTTGGAGGGCTTCGGACTCGACGGTGAGTCCGTGTAACTTTTTCTGATTTCGAAATACAGTGTGGAGGAGTTCGTTTGAAGTGGTTGGCAGGTTATTCAAGGGCGCCGGGGAAAACCGTTGAACAATTCTTGATGACATTCCTCCTTGCCTCCTCCTACCCCTATCCCCCGACCCCACATACCTTGTGATAATTCAGTATCTGCACCGTTTTTCCAACGGCCATCTTGAGGCGCAACAGCTCAGCGTTGCGCTCCTCGATTTTTGCGAGGTACTGCTTGTTTTCGATCTGAAGCTGGTCAAAGTCGATGGCGTGGAGGACCTCGCCCATTTCCTCTTTCTGCTTGAGCTGGAGGTGGAGCTTGTTCTTTTGGACTTTGAGGGTCGCGTTTTTGAGGCGCACTTTCTCAATAATGGCGTCCTGGGGAAGACGGGAGGGTACCAATCGTTAGACCTGCTGAGACAGTCGTCCAGATTATTGTGCAGGTGAAACGGGAGACGATGGGAGAACCTTCGCGCGGATCTTGTCCTCAATGTACCGCATGACGCGCTTCGGCAACGACCTTGCCGGTGCGCGGGTTGACAGCCTGCTGCACAATGTCCCGCCGAAACTCGTACATTGCTTTCTTGATCTCCGAGACGCGGATCTCGACCTCCTCCAGCTCGGCCTGGCAGAAAACTCAAACGTGAGCCCTGTTCTTCCCCCCTCCCTCCCGCGCCGCCAACCGCTCTCCCCCCCCTCTCTCACCTTGTAATTATCGAGCACCTTCCCCCACTCCTCGCGCTGCCGCTCAATCTCGTCCCTCAGCTCCTCCAGCTCCCGCGTCGCAATCTCCGCCTTCTGCTCGGGTGTCAGCAGCACCGGCTTCTCCGCCTCCTTCGCCTTGTCCCCCTTCTTCTTCTTATCCCTCCTCCCCCCCGCCGCCGCCGCCGCTGCCACCGTCCCCGCCGCGGCCCCGTCGTCCGCCCCACCACCGCCGCCACCGCCGCCGGCCGTTCCCTCACCGGCACCGGTGACGACGCCGTCGCGCAACGCGTGCGGGCTGACGCGCGTGAGGTACGACTCGAACAGGAGGTTCTCGGCGTGGAGCAGGCGCGAGCGTTTGGCGAGCTCGTCGGAGAGCCGGACGAGGTCGAGGTCAGAGTAGGCGTCAAAGTCGCCGTCGTCGAGCGCCGAGGCGGGGAGGAGCGGGAGTGTGGCGGTGGCGGCGGAGGCGGGGACGGCGGGCTGCGGGGGCTGGGTGGGGCCGGCGCCGCCGGCGCCGGCGGACGACGAGTCCATCGATGGCGGAATGGGGTTTACTTGGTTTCAAGGGCTAGTACCAAACGAAGTTCGACAATTCTCGACTTCGGCGCTGTTTATGGAGTTTGGAGCTCACAACACAGTTTGTAGTACAGAAGCTGGGAAAAAAGAAGAAAAAAAAAAAAAAAAAAGGCTCGATCAAAAGCAGCTGCTTACACCTCGCAGCAGTTTTAGTTACTCGCGTCAATCTGCGCCATCAAGTTTCAACAAAACGACTCCTCATGACTTTCTGAAAAGTCATCGTTTTGAAGCCTTCCCCAGAGTCACCTTCGTCGAATTCCGCCAAGTTGGCAATGTCGTCTGAATAACCCCCAGCAGTGCCAGTACCACTGGTGAATACTGAAGCCCAATTCTGCGGTTGGAAAACGAACGATGGTGTCGGTCATTGGAGTCATTGTCGTCGTCTGCTTGCCCCTCGTTATCATCTCGTGGTCGGCTAGAGCAAGGACAGGACGGTTTGTAAGGAACCATCCTCGCATTCTCAAGTGCAAGTCCACCAACCATAACATCAGCCGTAAGTGACATTTTGGCTCGCATGATTGTTGGTCGTGAGTACCTCGTGCTCCACCAGAACATCTGATTGAAGTCGCCGAAATTGGACAACCCAACAATAAGAGGATAGCTTGAGATATACGAGGCAGACAGTAGCGCGGCATTGCCTGCGGCCAAAGTCCCTTACAAATCTCCGCCGTGAGCTTCAGCTCAAAAACAACTGTGGCGCCAAGGGAACACTCGGTTGTCACCTCATCTAGCTCGTCAATCATAATATCTGCCGTTCCTGGTTCCGATTTGGCCTTTTTCGTCAGTTACTTGAAGCCAAGAATTACTCACGCCACTTGCCTTCGAATCGCGTGCCAAGCACGGTTGCTCTGAGCATCTTGTTGTTTTGGCTGATATCAACGCGAGTGCCACTGCCGTAGCTGAAGCACTGGCTCGGATTTGTCGGTAAGCTCCCCCACTGGTTGTGTTCACCAAGCGTATTCCGCGCAAAAGGAGTGGGATTTCCAGGTAACCCCTGCTCTCCTCTCCACAACACGTCCTCGAGAACAGCCTTTGACTCCATGTTGGGAAATCGCCACGGACTCTCTTTTCACTCCCGCAACCCCTCCTGGTTCGTCACAGTCAAATCTGGGGCTGAAATGGTGCGGCGGGTTAGGCCTCAAAAAGAAAGGGCAGCAAAAACCCCTACAGTGCGAGCGCTTTCGCTTTCGCTGTTTATTCACTCAATGTGCAGGTTCAGGGGCTCTTCTGTTGTCCATAGCCTGCCCAGCCTGCCGCTTATCGACGAGTTGTTTGTGCCACTTTTTTGGGATCATTGTTGTTTAGTTGTTTCGTAAAGGCTGACAGCGCATTCCATGCCGACTCTGGATCTGCGAGAGTCGCTTCAATTCGGTCTACTTCCGCCCTGACTGCAGAGATCTCTGCAGTCACCGCCGTCTTCAGCGAGCGCCCCACCCCCGACCCCAGTCCCATTTGCGATGGATCGATAGGACTTGTCAAAAGAGACACGTCATTCTATTTTTTGGCAGGAACCTGCCACACACGAATGTTGGGCGGCAGGGGCATACTATTCTAATTATCAAATTTACAGCTACAATGCATAATGTATTATTTCCTTTCAACAAGACTGCAAACGAACCTCGAATTTGAGCGGGCTCGCTCGTCGAAGGCGCTTGAATACGCAAACGCTCGAGCTGCGAGCGTAACTCGCGATATCGCAGGCTCCATCGCAAACTCCGGCGACTATTCCTCTGCCCGCCACAGAACGTGTCCCGAAGCGTCGTCGATTTTTGCAATTAAGCTTTGGATGAAAGCCCTTGATTCTACCGAACGGGGCGGAAATAGAAAAGGGTGGACACTTTCGAAGAATGACAGTGTTCCCTCTTCGCATCGCCGCCCAGGAAGGGGAGTGCAGTTTTGGTGCAAGTGCAAAGATCAAACGCGGAAGGGAGCAAAATTTTGAATTTCGAGCAGCAAGGAGAAGTGAATGAGGGTCGATTGTTGGTATAACAAGGCGGACCCGGAACTATCCACATCCTAGCTAAGATAAAATACTGATAAAATACTACTGTCGCAAACAAACCCCCATCTCTATCCCTCCCTCCTCCACCACATATGCCCATTTCCAATCCAAATGCCGTTGCCTTCGTGGGGGTAGTTGCTACGATTGCCGCCAGCCCCTGCATCCGACGCCGTCTCCTCAAAAGATGAAGCCGTCAATCGCTTTTTACCAATCGACGGACCTTGTGCTGTATCAACTCTCGCCACGGATGAGTTCACCGGCTTCCTGTACCACGGCCCAAGTCACCACCGAAGGCTCGACACCCTCAGCACCCGCTCAAGCAGAGAGTCCGCAATCTTCATCCGAACGGACGCTCGCTGCCCGGCAGAGCTGCGGTGCAGACCTGGGCTTTCGGCAACCGTCGCCCGACCGCTCGCAGTGCTGCTCGCCCAACTCGAGCTACCAGCGCGGCATCGAATGCGTTTGCGATGCCGGCACGGCGTGAGCAAGCAGTGCGTCGTAAAAACGACGTCCAAGTGCCCGTGGGGGACTGCACCCCAGGGAAGTGTGTCTGCGTGGTGGGTGGTGGCCCGCCGCCGAGGGCCAGTGCTGCTCGCCAAACTCGCACTGGGTGCCGGGTCCGGGTGTGTCTGCGACTGGGGAACGTCGTGGGACGGAAACACAAGCACGTGCGCGGGTCGCCTCGCCCCCACCGCTCCGGCCCCTACCCCAGGTTCCTGCGTTCATTTACACGACAGCGAGCACAGCCTTCGCCGCACAATAGCCATTGCAGCCACCGCATTATTCCCGCTCGCCTCCGCACTTTCACCTTGCAGTAGGTGGAGGCAGCAGTGCTTCCGAGATTACGGAGTCCTGCACTGAGACAAATGGCTATTTACTGCCTACAGACCGGCGGGACCGACGGCGGCAGACCGCGAGCCAGACGCCGTGCACGTGCAATTGTAGGCATCGAGAACGGGTCAACGCCGACGGGCTGCGCGCCAGCGCAGTAGATCGACTCGATAACCGATTCCGACTTCTCGCAGAAGGCCGTGCAGGTGGCAATCACTGTCGCGCCCGCCGTGCAGCCGACACGGCCAACGTGGGTAGTCACCAAGTCCATTGTTTCTTTTTTCTCTGGTGGAGGGGGAAACTCGGGGAGGATTGAAATTACAGCAATATCCCTAAAACTTTCAGGAACCGACCTCATAGTGCGCTCTCAAGGCAGGTGAAGAGCTCGCGGAAGTTGCATTTCTCGTTCCTCGCTTTTTAGGAAATGGAAGAAGCCCCGCAGGCATTGTGAATAGGTATCAAGAGCACAGTTCGTTTATCTTTTTTTTCTGGTGAATACAAGATTGGATCTGTTTGTGGAGAATATTTCAGGCGGGAAAACACTGCCTTGGATCGACTTTCTCTGCCGCTATTCTATCCCTCTGTGGGAGCTTAAAAGGCCAACCCTTCGCTATAGCAGCATCATTGTCACGCCATGCCATGCCTTCTCGAATGTCGGGTCCGGAAACCGTCGATGAATAGGGAAAGGAAGTGCGTCCGGTGAAGAGGGGGGTGAATTTTGCGATTGTGCCAACGGCGCCATTTTGACGTCCAAGGGAAAAAGTGCTGTGAGTGCATTTCGATTTCCTCGGGCTGATTGGATTTCCTCTTCTCATTTCAGGACTGATTCGTTCTCGCTATCAAAGTTGATACTGCACATATCTTCAAGGTAACCACCAACCGGCATGTGGCAGGCCTTCAGCGTTCCTTCTTTTCCCATCTTTCAAAGGTCGCAAAGAAATATACGCTCTTTGTCGCAAGAATTTGAAGGTATCTTCTTTATTCTTGTTTCCCACAGCTACGCAAACAACGCAGCGGGGGAGAAGACCGAAAAACGAAGAATAGCGAAATTCACCAGGCCGTTTACGCGCAAGTCCCTTCCCAAAATCATCCAAAGACAGCTCGACATCACGAATTTATCAGAACGAAAGACCGCGCAGCACGGCAGCGCCAGCAGAGGGCTTGGACGCAAAGATCCAGTCCGCGAGGAGGGTGGCGCGGTTCGGGTTCTCGCGGAGCGCGGGGTTCTTCTTGTAGTAGTACTCTTCGGTGACGGTTTCGATAAATTTGCCGAGGATGGGCTCCGGGACGAGCGACACGGTGCAGCCGCCCCATCCGGCGCCTGTCAGACGCGAACCGTACGCACCAGCGGACCTTTTTTGTCGAGAATTGTGTCAGCAAAAAGTGGAACGGTGCTTCGTTTCCAAGGGATTTGCGCGTGTGTGTTTTACCTCGCGATGGCGGTGAGCTCGTCAATCTCGGCGCAACTGCAGTTGAAGTCCTCCCTGCAGCTCTTTTGCGAGGCGTTCATCAAGTCGCCGAGGTCCTGCACAATTTATTGCCATCAGTTAATAAAAAGAAAACGAGAATAGTGCTCTCTCGTTTACCTTGAGCAAGTCTCCTGTGTAAGGCGCCTTAAGAGCGCACACGTCACGGAACTCAAACACGCGGCGTGCCTCGGAAAAGGCGTGGACTGCGCGCTTCTTGATCCGCAGGCCATCGTACCGAATCACGATGCTGCCGATAAAGATCTGGTCCAGCACATCTTCGGTGATGCCCAGCTCCGTGGCGACCTCAGCCTTGGTGTACGGCTCGTCGTGGAAGGCGGACGCCGCCAGGGCTTCGAGCCTCCTGAGTGTGTCGGCCTCGGACTCGCCGGCGACCTCGTTTCCTTCCTTGAGCCACTCGCTGTGGAAGTCGCGCAGGGTGATGCGCTCGGGGGCGCCGTGCTTGCGGTACGGGTGGGACGCGGACAGGTACTTTGCCGCGAGGAGGGCGGCGGCGAGGCGGGTCTCGACGACGCGGAGGTTGTAGTTTGTGGGGGCGGTGGTGTGCTTGTCGGCGGTCACGAGGGTGTTGGCGATCACAAAGACAAAGGGCGTGTCTGATTTGGGGAAGCGCATGGGGTCGGCTGACAGTTTGGGGAAGAAGTGGATGAGGAGGGCAGAGTCGGCGGTGCCCATGATGGAGATGGACTGGTCCATGCTGGAGTTTCGGAAGGTAGGGAAGCGGTTACATAGGCAGGAGGGAGGGAGGTGGGGTAAAGTCTGGAGGAAAGTCAACGCAAGCAAGCCCTCACCCGCCCGTTTGCACCCCAGCAAAACGCTCGGAGCGGATGGCCGTCTCAGTGAGGCGGACCTTGTCGATGGCGTGATCGAATGCAGTCAGAGTGGCAAGAGCGGATGCGCACACGAGGGCAGAACTGCTGGACACACCAGCGCCGGCGGGGACGTTTCCGTCAATGAGGATGTTGAGCGACCGACCATTGGCAGCGTCCGACACGCTGTCTTCCAAGAGTACCTGGAACGCCCCCTTGTAGCCGCACTTGAAGTAGTTGGTCCACGCGTGCACGGACGAGTCGATTTCGACAATGTCGGACGAGCTGTGGACAAAGGTGTGGTCGGGGTACTTTGCCGGGTTGATGTTGACGACGGTGACCTTTTTGGGCGCCGCGTCGTCCTCGTCCGCTGCCGGTGCCACAGCGATTATGACGTCACGAGCAATGGCCATGGGCATGACACTGTAACCACAGTAGTCGATGTGCTCGCCTGGAGGCAGTTGGTTCCGTCAGAAGAAAGTTTACAGCGTTGGCACTCACGAAACGAAACGGGTTGCACTGCATGTACAGAGAAGGCACACGCACACGCACGCGCAGACGCGCAGACGCCCACGCCCGAACACACTCGCAAACGCACCGATGATGTTGACGCGACCAGGGGAGCGAGCAAAGAAGCGCGGGGCGGAGCCGAAGCGGGCGACGAACGCGGCGTGGATGGCGGCGTACCTCGCCGTGGCGGCCGCGACGACGGCGGGGTCCGCGTTGGCGAGAAGGGCGTCGACGGAGGCAAGCTCGGGCGGGGTGGTCGTTGTTGTCATTGTGAGCTGGGTGAGAGTGTGAGCGTGTGAGAGTGTTTTTTTTTTTTTTTTGGTTTTTTTTTTTTCTTTTTTTCTCTTCCCGATTTTTTTGCAACACACGACCAAAAGCGGAAGGGCCAGTCGTGGAGGACATCCTGTTGTTGTCTCGGTCCTTCTCTCTCTGTCTCTCTCTCTCTCTCTCACCCGGCCTCTCACACTCTCTCTCTGTCTCTTTCTCTCTCTCTCTCTCTCTCTCTCTCTCTCTCTGTCCGTATGCTGAATTTCCTGTCTTCGTTGTTGTTGCCAGGAACAGACAAACAAACTTCGACAAAATTTTCTTCAAGATCCGAGCGAGCGGGCGCGCGAGCAGAGCTGGAGACAGCCTGTCAAAAAAAAGGAGCAGAAATTGCTGAACAGCTGCTGCAGAAACAGGAGCTGCCCCCAATTCACCGATTGGTGCATCAATAATCACTCAATCAATCAATCAATCAATCTCGATTGTTGGGCTCTGTTGTTTAGCCGTAGCAAAAGCCAGAACGGCATCAGCACACTTTCTTTGGAGCATGGGGGTAACATTCAACGTTGGCAGCAGCGGGTACCTTTGCTTGGGTGGATTGGAGTTGGAACGGTGTTACGACTTTCTCCAGTTGACAGCAGAGTGCAAAGGAAGCTTGAGATCGCTGAAAGTGTGCTTCAGGCCACAGCAACTATAGTTGGGGATGGGTCTGCTGCCGGCTCGACCACGATGACGATTTCTTGCCGATCGATTCTTTTCGCCCGGCAATTTGGACACATTCGCGATTAACTCCGAATGGCAAGCTCAGCAGAGAGGAATCGTTTGCTAGTGAACGTCCGTCCAGGGCTGCTTTCTTTCAGTTCCACGGGTGGAGAGATAAGGACCGAATAGACACGAACGGAAGTGAAGGCCACTCTGACCCCGAAGAAGGAAACAGAAGCGACAGAAAGAAAGGAGAAAGAGCGAAATAGAAATGGTGACCAAAGCCCAGCTAGAGAATGTCGGAAGTATGGGTGGAGTCTATAGGAAGTAAAGTTATCGAAGTTCGTTTTGTTACAGCCGTCGAGCTCGAAATCAACCTCCGACTAAATTGATTGGCTGTTTTTCTTGCGAGAGAGATTCTCTCCTCTCCTTCATCTCCGAGCCTTCTTCCTACTCCTTTCCTCAGGGTTAGGTCAGTTTGCCGACGGCACAGGAGTAGATCATGACTCATCACTGGTCGGATTCAATGTGTAGATCCACATCGAAGAAGCGGTGGGTTACCAACCGCCCCCCCCCCCACGCCAGTTGAACCCTTTCACGACACACACACACACACACACACACACACACACACACAAATGCGCACGATCTCTCTCTCGCCCTCTCTTGCTCTTTCTTCCCCGTGTCAATTCGATCGGGTCTTCGGCAGTCCGGTACGTGGATTCTACTTGTTTTTTAGGCCCGCCGCCGTTCGCCCAGGTGCGTGTGTCGTTTTTCTTTTCCTTTTTGTTTCGATAAGTCCGGTTCGTGGATTCTCATTTTATTTTATTTCTATTTTTTTTGGGGAGGGCCTGCCGCCCGTTTGCTTCTTCCTTTTACTTTTTGCTCTGGAAAGTACCAATCGATTTTTAGACTGTCGAATAGGTGAGTTAATCGATTCGTCGGTTTCTTGTTTCGAGCATTTTTTTTTGTATTGAAGATGGCCGGTGAGTTCCTCCTTGTTTTTCTTGTTGTTTGGAGAAGGAAAACTTCGAAGAATTTTGCTTCTTTTGTGCCCGGCTCCTCCCGCTATTGCATTTCGCATCGCTTCTCCTCTTTCCTCCTGGGTTTTATGAGAAATGGGTTTGTGCTCCTTGTTTTCTCCCTTACTTTGGGCCTATCGATTATGTTGACCCTAATCCGTCCCTCCGTACTTGGAGTCCCGCCCCTTATTGCTTGCTCGTCTGCTCTTACTCTCTCGCTCTCTCTCCAATGCACCCTCTCTCACAATTCTCAGCCTCACCCTCATTCTCTCTCCCACTTTCTCTCTCTGTCTCACTCACTCTGCCCTTGCACTCACACACACGCTCGCTCACACAAACACACTCTCACGCACATTCTCGCTCACTCACTCACTCACTCTCCCAGTCACTCTCACTCTCACTCTCACTCGATATCTACCACTCTCACAAACACACACTCTCTCCCCCACACACGCACTTCATCACTCCCACACACACACTCTCTCTCTCCCGCTCTCTCTCACTCACATGCACTCTCTTTCACTTCACAGTTTCACTCTCTCGCTCATTCGCTTCATTCAGCTCATTCTCGCAACACGTACACTCACTCATTCTCACAACGTGCACACACCTACTCTCTCTCTCACTCTCTCTCTCTCACTCTCTCTCTCACTCTCACTCTCTTTCTCTCCGTGGCCATGGGACCAGCCCCGTAAGTTTGCAAAGCTCGCTCATTCTCAGGCACAGAACGCAAAGAGGGTAAATTCTCTCCCTTTCTTTTTTCTCGTTGGTGTGGATGTCTGCTCGAACGCGGTGAAGCCTGAGTTTCCTTTTTTTTCGTTCGACAGTGCGCTGCAAGACTGGTGCGTGCAATCGTAATCTTCAGGAAAACCTGCTTTAATTAATAAGTGAGAGAGTGGCGAAGATGAATACAGTGGTTCGTGCAAGCCACGATGTTTTTTTTTCTTTCTTCTTCTTTGGGTATGGCCACTGTGGTGGGGGAGCGGTGCTTCAGTCGTTCAAATAGAATGATTCTCTTTCGCTTCGCGGCGACCACCACTTTGCTTCGCCCTCGCAATTGTTTCACCTTCAACCAGTGCAATGCGAAAGACGGCTTGCACAACTTTATCGCGCTCAAACGAATTTGTTGTGAATGCGGTGGCACGTGACTGATGCCCAACTTTGACACGGCGCATGCTCTGCGCATCGAGCAGCCCGTTACGTCCCTGTCCATCAGCCCCACCGGAAAGAGCGTCGTGCTCGCCGCGTAAGAGAAGATGCAGCTTGTTCTTTTCAGCTAATCGCCTTTGAAATTGGTGGGATCGCCTCGTTGTGCTTACGCTTTGATCCACCCACTCGCGAAATAGGAAACGAGGTCTACTGATAGTAGATTTGGAGAATCTCGACAACCCCCCTCGCGAAATCAAGCACAATACGAAGTGGGAGGTCACCGATGTCCAATGGAATCCGCACGTTTCGAGAAAGGCTTGGATAGCGAGCACTGTAATTATACTTCACGCCTTCTTTCTAGAACTGTCTAATCTGAATTCTGCATCGCCACCGATTTTGAAGTCCAACCAGAAGGTTTTGGTATGGAACCTCGATCCGACCGGAACAGCGACCGCCATCAGCTCCGTGGCGAATGTGCACCACAATATCGAGCACATTCTGCAGAGCCATCAGCGTGCCGTTTCCGACTTGCATTGGAGTTTTTTCCATCCAGATATTCTCGCCACCTGCTCGTATGACAACTATGTCCATTTGTGGGATTTGCGCGTCGACGGAAAGAGCGGTCCCGCGCAATCCATCAGGCCGTTCGCTTCATTTTGCTCATGGACGAGTATGTGCATTTGAAGCTTTGCATACGCTGAGAGCTCTGAATTTGCTCGCTTTGTTGGAACCTGCCACAGCCGGAGCGACTCAAGTCAAATGGAGTCGAATCAATGAAAACATGCTTGCATCGTCTCACGACACAGATTTGCGGATATGGGACACAAGGGTACGTGGACCGTAATGAGTGAACTACAGCATTGAAACCCGCAACACAGAAAGGTTCCAAGGAGGTCACTCTCATCACCGCTCACCGCACGAAAATCAATGGAATCGACTGGAGTCCGCACGTCGAAAGTGAGGTGATCACATCAAGTCAGGACCAGACTGTCAAGGTAAATCGGACCAATTTTAGCTTCAAAGTCAACTTAAGCGGAGTGTTCTTAGTTTTGGAACATCAACCAACCGCGCACAAGCCTTGGAACGATAACAACAGGATCTCCCATTTGGAGATCTCGTTTTACGGTGAGCTGTTCTCCCTGACGCAAGGCAATGTTTGACAGGTCCTACGTGCCTGATGATCACAGCCTTTCGGATCGGCTATCGTTACAATGCCTCAGCGGAAGGAGAACACCCTGACTCTTTGGTCTTGTGATAGGCTCGACGAGC
Source organism: Zopfochytrium polystomum (assembly GCA_025765615.1). Taxonomy (NCBI): domain Eukaryota; kingdom Fungi; phylum Chytridiomycota; class Chytridiomycetes; order Chytridiales; family Chytridiaceae; genus Zopfochytrium; species Zopfochytrium polystomum. The sequence continues at coordinate 26,398 of JAIVFJ010000174.1, read as the reverse complement.
CCGTTACCACCTTCGCTGGCCACACTGATGTTGTGCGAGAATTCGTTTGGCGCGTTCGGGGTGGCAATCCTCGTTCAGGTAGAGTTTCCAGGTCCTGCTTTCTTAGTTGACTGATTCACTTCGTTAACTCGCTGCAATTCAGCGGATGCTCAATTCCAGCTCGTCACGTGGTCGAAAGATCAAACTCTTCGGTTGTGGCCCGTCGACAACAATACCTTGGAGGTGAGCTCAGCACATTATCATTTCCAGCAATGTTTGTGACGCCACCGTTTCCCAGGCAGTTGGGTACCAACGACCGACTTCGGACAAGCCGTATTTGGCGGGTGCATCACGTCATCCCAGAAACATCGTTGGATCCGTCTCACAAAACCCCAGCCCGCTCCCGCTGCCCTCGATGCTGCAATCTGTGGCTTCAGCGCCGTCCATGACGCTTTTGCAACAGAGTGCTGCATTAAGGCCAGGATTTTCGAGCATCGCAGCCAGTGCCAGTTCTCAGCGGATATCAACTTTGGGCCGGGATGCTGTCCGCCAAGTGGACACTGCTATCGAGTCTAACGATCCGCTGTTGGCCGATGCGTTTGAGCCGAAAATTGCAAACTTGATCAAAAAGTTTCCCAATGTGACATTAGAGAAGGTTCGTCCGCTTTTGGTTTTTTCGAGGTCGCGAGCAACCAACACGTGTTTCTTTCTCATCTTAGCTCGACAAACCAACAAGGACTGTTTACTTGAAGATACGAACGACTGCAGGCTGGGGTGATACTGAAGACGGCCCGAAACAAGACTTTGTCGACCTCAACGTGGATATCATTTTCCCTTCCACACGATCATCGCAGTCACTTTACTCTCCACGAGCCTCCGCACCAATCTTCGATATTGCCCGCTCTTCCCCAATATCTCCGCAGTGCCGGTCCCATCTTGTCACGAGCCTCTCTGCTCTTGTCCGGGAACTTACAAAGATGGGGGAGCCCTGTTTAGAGCATTGCGTGCGCTTTCTTTCCTTCGGAGCGTTTCCTGAAACGCTTGACATCGCCTGAAGCAGTCTCGCAACGAAGCAGTGGACAATCGTCACCAGCGCTATCAATGAAAGCCTTGGCTGGCCAAATGAGTGGGGGGGTTGTGACTTTGAAAGAAGCACCGTCTCTGGACTCGCTTGCAGATCCAAATCGATCGCTAAATTCTCGGTCTCGAGGAAAGCCGGGGACTGGGAATGATGCAGCTAAGGCGAAGAACACGCCATATCCGAGGCTCTGTGGAGCCTCATTTTCGAAGTGTGGTAAGCATTGATGAAGTTCACCAAACACCCAGCTATTCCTTTAATGCTATTGTACCACTTCATCAATCGAAGGAAAACTCGTTTGCTTCTTTTCTTCATTTCCACATCCGAAAACCACAGCATTCACAAACCGCAAAACCGCCTTTCATTTCGATAATCACCCAAAAACCTTTGCCCACTTTGAATCATTTCGGGAATTCCTCCGCAAGCAGCAACCCCGCAGAATGGCTTCCATACCGAAAATCTCGGATACCCTTGGTGACTTTGAAACCCAGCATCACGTCCATGCGCATCCTCACGCGGTGGACACTGGAATGGATCAATCGGAATTTTCTGGTGCGCTTGCTGAAAATATGGCGAATTTCACAATTGATGTGGAGTTTGAGGACGATGTCTTTTCTCCGCCAAGAACTCACGGGAGCTTACAGCAGCCGCAAGGTGCCACTTCAAGAGAAGACAGAGAGAGTGCAAAAGGATTACAACCTATAACGACGGCGAAGAGGCCATCCCTCTCGGTGTCCTCCGCCTCTGCATTTATTCGTCCCGTCATTATTTCACCCCTTTCCCCGCTGCCCCGCCCGGTTCGTCGAGAGTCAGCGGACGCCGAAACAAGGGTTGGCAGCGTTCCCACCAGAGCTTTGCGGGAGCGCCAGTTATCCCTAGACGAGGCAGTGCTTTTTGCGAGTGGTGGCGTGTCGCTTCAGCAGACGCCCTTGATGCTCGAGCCAATATTCGGCACGAATTCTTCTGCATTTTTCGCGTCTGTCCCACCCCCTTTGTCTGCAGGAACGGAGGGGGGCACAACAACGACCACCAACACTGGCCGCTTCCTTCCCCTCTGGCAGTCTCGCAGGCAACATCGCGACTGTTTCTCACTCTATTCTTGGCGACGATGACGACGACGATGGCAGCAGCGACAAAAGCGGCCGAGGAACCGGTGGTGTCCTGCTGAGCGTGTCGGGACGGAATAGTACTGGTATGTTTCCTGGTATCTCAGATGCCGGCGGTACAACGACGAGTGAATCTGCAGACAAGACTAGCACAACCCGCAGTAGCGACAGTGACACGGGGGAAGCGGAACCGGTGGCGACCGAGTCAATTGCGGAAAAAGGACCACAAACAGGAGCACAAAGTTTGAGTAGTGAGCGGAACGCCGACACGGTTAAGAAGGGCATCGGTTTTGCTGTCACCGTCAAAGACGCGTCAGATTTACTTCCTGTGAATAGGGCTTTAGCTGAAAAACTTCGGTAAGGTTCACAAGCTCCGTTTCGCTTGATGCCTTATCGATTCACGCTGCTCAAAATTCTTTCTGTGAAACTGCTAGTGTCATTGGCGCAGAGCCTTCAGCGATATGTATAGAAAATTCTCGCGCTGCAGCTGAAGCGAAGCGGCCGGATTTGGAACAAATTTGGAAGCTTGCCGCGCTATTTCTGGGTGGTGGGAAGGGAAGTGGATCACGTCCAGTACCTCAGTTCTTCAACCCTCAGGAGGAGCAAAGTTCATTGCGCTCGCATCCTCCGTCTCGTCGTCTCCGATCCCGCAGAGAGCAGGCCGCAAAGCTTCGCGACTCTCCTCCATCGCTTGATAAAGCGCCTACCTTGTCCTCAGTCCAATCGGTCGACGCGCTGGAGCAGCACCCGAGCCCCGACGGAATGCTAGGGTTTGGTCAGCGCCTGATTCCACTTATGTAAGAATTTGGACAAACCGGGCTGACTCACTAACGGGATCGAACTTCAGCTTCACTCATCTACTACGTGTTGGTGACATTCAGTCTCTTACTCTTCTACTGTGCATAGTGATGGAGCCGTTTGGAATCGATTTGTTCGTGAAAGTAAGTCTTGCCGTGCCGTTACCAAATCAGGCCCAATACTAAAGTATGACAAACAGCCGGAACCATCACCAGAGTGGTTTGGACGGCCTTTCCTTTCCTCGAACGGTCCGTCGCCGATAGCCTTTCAGTCTTCCACAGACGTCGTGTCTCCTGCTGGGGAGAAATATGGAGCACCTGGTCACTCGTACTCTTTGGGTTTGGAAGGCGGCGGTGGAGGAGGAGGAGCGTCCCACTCGGCGTACTTTGACACGCACAACGGAGGTTATCGAATGAGTCCCGCCGACACGATCCCATCGAGCCGCAACTCGTTTTCGACGGCAGGGTCCTTGCTAGCAGCTGCGGGTACTACGCCGGGATCTGACGATTTGGGACCCGCGGAGCGAGAGAGGGGAGTGCCAGGCAGCCTCCAATCACGTTACAGCAATGAGGGGGTACCTGGCGGCGAGAGCTGGCTGACGCGGCGCATGATGATTGGTGCGACGACGTCAGCACCGCTGAATATCGGTGGCGGCGGCAATGGCGGCCCGTCTCGCGGCGGGCTCAGCAACAACAATGGGTTGTCGTACAGCTCGCGCAGCTCGGCGACTGCGGCTGCCGCGGCGGCGGCCGCGGGGATGATGATGATTGTCCCCGGCGCCGGTGCGAGCGGCAACAGCGGGAGCGGTGGGCGGTTCCCGCCACGGACCTACTCTGTAGTCACGCCGTCGCTGCCGCGGCGACCTGTCCGAAGGGGGCGCGGAAATGCGAGCATCATACCAGTCCAAACTGGCGGCAACCTGCCTCCGAGCCATGTTGTGCTACGCAGACATGCTGTACGACTGGGGGTTGCTGGAGAGGCGAGCCGAGATACTCAAGTTTCTGCCCAAACTCAACGCCGACAAGCCGACATTATTAGGGTTCATGTGAAAAATCCGATGCTTTTTTTCGGGACGCGCACCTCCTCGCAAAGCTAACCTCATTGCGCTTTTCACCGAAAACAAAAAAAAATCAACAAGACAACTTTGGACTCGCGTGTCCCATCTGCCAATCGGACCTTGAGTCGCCGAGCCGAGGGGCGGCTTCCCGGTGCCAGTCGTGCGACGTGGGACGGTCGGCGACGTGCGTGGTGTGCCGGCTCCCGTACAACGGGCACGCCAGCGTGTGCTTCGCGTGCGGGCACGGCGGGCACTACGAGCATATGAGGGCGTGGTTTGGTGAAGAATAAAACGCGGAGTGTCCCACTGGATGCGGCTGCGAGTGCCGGAAGGCTATGGGCGACGCCGTTGCAGTGGTGGGATGATGGAGGGTGTAAATTAGCTTCAGGTTGGCGTCTTCGCGCCAAACGAAAAAAAAGAAAAAAAAGAAAAAGAAAGAAAAGTTAAGGATGGGAAAAGAGTCAAAGTTTGCGAGCATGAGTCATTTGCGTCACACTGACGCTTTCGCGCAGGCACGTGTCTCGACTTGTGGCGTGGCAAAATACGTAATAAATGGACGGGGCGAGCAGACCTTTTTCACTCGCTCGCTTCACTCACACAAAGAAAGGCAAGCCACCCACACATACGCACGCACGCACGCACACACACACACACACACACGCACAAGCACTCGCTCGACGATGACGCCGTCACCATCCTCCTCCACAGCACCCTCAGACCCTCCCCTGGCAGCGCCGTTCGACTCCAAGGCGGATAAGGATGGCGGCCGCTCTGCCAGCAACACACAGACCCGCCGCCGCTCACGGCGACGTCGCCGGCAAGCACAATCACACAGACCTACGGGAGCCTCACGTTCCCGAGGAGGAGCTGCCGATCCTCAGCGACCTCTACTCCTTCCGCCACAGCCTTCACGCCATGAAAAAAGACGCACACGACGCGCTCACCCTCGCAGACGTGGACGCAAAGGCAAACGAGTTGACAAAGGTTTGTTTGCAGGCTTCGCTGCCAGTCCTCCACCTCCGACCCTTTCCACGGTTTTTAATGCGCCGCCGTACTTTTCCAAACCATGATCTGCTTTAGATTATGGAACGGCTCCGCTACGCTCGCCGTCACGAGCTCGAACCCTCCCGGAACCGAGTCGACGCTGTCCTGGACACCGTCTGGCTGTTTTTGTTCCTCGCCTGGGCGCGCATCGCGTCCGTCGAAGACACGGTGTACCCCACCTACGCAGCCCTCGCGTCCGCCTTCCGAGCCGCCGAGGCCCTTCGAGCGGGCGGTGCTTGGACGGCGAAAGAGGTCGAAGGCGTGCAATCGCGGGTGAGGGAGGTCGAGGAGCGGATCGCCAACTCAACGGCGCAGGCCGGTTCTGATGCTGCCGCGTCGCCTCCGCCGCCGGCGGGCCCACCGAGGTTCCCGGCGGACATGCCCACCGACAGGCGAACGGCGTGGGAGGTGGCCATGGGCCGCGCCCCAGTGTCCGCGGTGGCGGAGCTGCCGCACGGGCAGGCTGTGCTGTCGAGCCTCTTGTCGCGCGCGCATCGGTCGCTGGCCCTTTTGAACGCGGAGCTGGAAGTCGAGGACGATGGCTCCTTGATGGAGGAGGACCTGCGACCGTTGCGAGAGGAGCTCTTGGATGCACGACGAAGACTGTCGGCTGTCGATGCACCGGGAAACAGTGCTACGGATGAAGACGGTTTGATGGAGCTGTTCGATCGTTTGCATACTATCGATGCGAAGCGCGAGTTGAGTTCATTGATTGCTCTTAATCTCTCGCATTATTTTCAAAGCTGACTCCCAACTGCATTAGTGCCGCAGGGCACTTTGCACCCCACCCGCCAACGTCGTCAAATTCTGCTCTTCGACGCGGCGAATCATTCCTGGCCGGACTTCTGTACGAAAACCTTGACCGGTTACACGCGCGGCTCGTACTAGCCTCGGGACAGAATGCGGTCCCGGCCGATAGCGCGTACCGCCCAGCCTACGAGCAGCTAATTGCTCTGCAGACGGAGCTTGGAGAGCTTCAAGTGCTAAACGACATGTACCGGGACCCCCTGCCACTATCCAATGCTATGCAGTCCGTCCAGCAGCGAATCGCGGCCGTTGAAAAGACTGTGGCCGAGCTCGCGAAGCAGGAGCGGGCAGAAGCAGAAACAAGGGCGGAGCAGGGGGACAAGGACGACGACACCGAAGAAAAGGAAGACAGCAGCGACCCCGCCGCAACCCTCGAAAGGGCGATTGAACGTGCCGCCCGTCGTCGACAGCGCCTCCTAGACGAAGCCGACGCCTCAGCCGCTCGCGCACGCGCTGGGGCAGCCATCCACGCGCTGCTGGCGTCGTGCCGGTCCCGCATCGCCGAGCTCGTTGACCCCTGCTTTGCGCGCGTCGACGCGCCGCTCGTGGCGACGTATGAGCGCCTCCTCCGCGTCCGCACCCTGCTGCGCAGGGAGCGATCGCGCGCCGGCTTCCTCGCACTAGACGGCCGCCGTCGGTACCGCCAAAAGCGACTCCGCGACGACGCCCGCGCTCCCCCGATCGGCGGGGTTGACGACGTCGTCGTGACCGCGGGCGCGGTGCGGCTGATGGCGGCCACGCGGGAGCAGGTCTTGCGGGACGTCGCGGCGATCAGGAAGGAGCTTGCCGAAGTGGAAGACTCGCGGATACGCGCCATGTTTCCCAGCAGGACGACCCCGCAGGACACGGCGGCCCGAAGCGTTTCGGGCCAAAACCGCGCGACGACGGAGCAAAGCGCGACAGCGGCATCCGCATCTGCAGCCGCCGCCGCCGAGAAGGCCTCGCGACCGGATTCGCCCGGCGGCGGCGTCGATGCCCGCAGCGCTTCCGAATTCGAGTCACTGGACCTGCTGCACGTTTACGGCAACGTGTCTGGCGGTGGTGACGACGCGGAAGCGCAACGATGGCGCATGGCCAGCGGAGCGGTTTCGGTGTCGGCGGTGCTCGATGAGTGCGAGAGCATCGCCAGCGAAGTAGACTGCTATCTTGCAGAGACCGAAGCCCTTTCGCGTGGTGAATTTTGAAGGGTGTGGTGCGGTGCGCGTGCCAGTAGTGCCGGTTTGCTCTTTCTGCATTCAATCTTCGCCCGTGTCCTCAATCGCATGAACAGTAGTGAAGAGTGCACAGTCTGCAATAAATATCCAATAGCTTGAATGCTTACTTTCAGTGTCGAGAGTGGGCTTTTTGCTCTTCTTCTCGCTCTGGCGGAAGACGCTGAACGGGGAAGGTAAAAGTTGTCTGTCTGCGGTCGGGGCGGCCCAATTGGCTGAGTTTTGCAGCCCACGAGTTCCTCACCCGAAGAAGTTCCACGCCCCACACCCCCAACTCGTCCCTTTTTAAACACCGCACCTTCCCATCCCATCCATCCGATCCATCCTCACCCCCCTCATCGGAGACGATGCCCGATCGAACCGACACCCACACGGCCGCGGCCGCCACCTACATCGCCCCGCGCTCCCTCCGCGTCGTCGCCAACCCGGACACGGACCTCTACCATCGGCCAGGCAAGTCCTTCACCAACGCGCCCATCTTCACCCAAACGACGCCCGCGGGCGCCTTCACTGCCGTCCTGCGCACGCACGTCCCGGGCGGCCTCCCCGCGCAGTACCAGCACGCGGGCGCGGTGCTGCTGACGCAACGGTTGCGTTCAACCAACGACGGGTGGATCAAGGGCCGGGGTGGAGCGGTGGGGCGGGGCGTTGCGCGAGTCGGTGGTTGTGACGCGCGGGCCGGGCGGGTCGGACTGGTCGGTCGGCGGGGTGTGGCCTTCTGACGACGGCGGCGGGGTGACGTTTTGGAACAGAGTCAAGCGGACGGAGGAGGGCACCGTGACGGTGGAGATGTCGGCGGACGGCGCAGAGGGGAGCTGGCGGCTGGTGCGCAAGACGTACGAGTGGGGGCTGGAGCCGGTTCAGTTTGGGTGCATGTGCGCGGCGCCGTCGGGCGCGCCGGCGTTCGAGGTGGTGTTTAGCGAGCTGTCGGTTACGGCGGGGTGCTGATTTTGCGGATGTGTGTGTGTGTGTTACGTCGGTATCTCGGTTGAACGCTCGACATGAAAGTAAATACGAAGGTGGCAGTTGGCCCACAACATGGTTTATTGCTCGCCGGTTGACCGACTGAGCGACACAGGAGTTCAAATCAATCCAATCCGACGGTCTTGCACGGATTCCGCCACTGCCGGTGCGCACTTGCGCCACGCGCACTTGCGCGCACTTGCGCGCACTTCTGCGCACTCCTTTTTGCGGAGAAAATCGATTCGTTCGCCGCAAAGCTTCAGAATGCACTTGAAGGTGCTCTATAAAAAGTCAGTCTTCCATCGAGCGGCATCCACACAGAGCTCTGGCAGGGGAGAACAAAAAACAGGAACGACAGATCAAGAGGAAGAAGGCATGCTGCACATTGAACGCGCGACCCTCATCGACGGCGCCGGGGGAAGCGACGAAAAGGCGAGTCTGGAGAGACACGAGCCTTTGAGCCCGTTGGCGACTGATTGCGATGGTATGGCCCCTCCACTGCGACCCTTGCGTGAGAGCCTCGAGGTTGTTCCCGTCTAACACGGTGCTTCCTGCTGTATTCAACCAGTCACGCCGCAGCCACTCGAACACAAGGACGACGAACACGCAAGCACCACTAGCTACACAACGTATCCACCCTCATCGACTCCGTCCATTGCACCGCCGGCGTACAAACCCGCATCGCACGTGCTCGATGGCCGATCGTCCACCATAGTATTGCGCACCATGTTCAAGCTCTGGCCGGCGTTCGATTTCGACATTCTCCCAGAGTGGGCCTTCAGGAGGCTGGCTCGGATTCGACACCAATTCTGCACGAGCCACCGATTGCACTTGGAGTGCTGGATGACGCGGGCGGAGGAGCGCTTGTTCCTTGAGGTCGTTGATTTTCGGCTGGGGATGGCGTTCGACTGGTGGTTCGGGAGGGAGGTTGTGAGGAGGCGGAGGCGGAGGCACCAAAAGCGTCAACGTGTGTGGTAAAGCCCTCAACCCTTTAAATGTAAAGCTTGTAGTGGGTTGTAATTGTGTGAATAAATTTTGGTAGTAGCGATGAGTTTCAACTTTCGCTGGAACTCGGCAATAGAGTTAATCCGACCGTGCTGGGGTGTAACAGTCGGAACTACTCAGAAGCCGTTTTGAGCGGTTTTGCGAAGTGCTACGCAATTTGGGCACTTGAAATTGTCTCGCACTCTTAACAACCTTACAGTATGACGGGCAAAATCCACCCGCGCACAAACGACGACGACGAGACGGCCCACCCCGACCCCGACGACGACAAAGCCGCCCCTATCACCCTGCACGACCTCCTCATCCGCCTTCGGTACCACAACTTTCCACCCGCCCAACGCCTTTGGCCTCCCCCACGTCCCCGTCGACGACGCGCACCGGCTCCTCGAGCTCTGGGTGGACCCCAAAAAGCTCAGCACGGCGTTCCCGGTGCGGTGGCGGTCGGCCAAGAAGGAGCGGTTTTTCCGCGAGATGATTGCGCGGCCGACCGAGGAGGTGTACCGGCAGGCGGAGCCGACAAAGATTGTGCGGCTGCGGACCGCGAACGTGCCCGTGCGGGTGACGTGCGGAGGGAGGGAGCCGCTGTATATTGTGTTTGACGAGGGGTTTTACAATTTTGAGAGGGACGCAGAGAATCGGTTTGACGATTGGTACGTGTCGTTTTCGGAGAAGGCGCTGTTTGGCTCGCATGATACGGACAACGTAGGGTCGATTCTATTCCCTCCCAGAAAAACCTCTTTCTCTTTCTAAATTCGTTCACGACAACTGACTTTAAACGATTGAACATGGATTCTTCACGATCCGCGTCCTCTCCAGTTTGCATCGGACGACATCATGGCGTTGGAGCATCCCATTTTGGGTTCCATCCGCGAAGTCTGTACCGACGTCTGCCTGAACGGGCTGTTTTACAACTCATGGGGTGAGCGACCTCACAGTTCAGTGACAAGCGTATTTATTCTCTTCCAGCACACATTGGCACCGTCAAGGCGAAGAAGGGGCTTTTGCTCGGCCCGCAGTATGAATTCTACCTCTCAAAGGACAAATCCAAGCCGGACCTGAGATACTCGGATGCCGCCCCTTTCACTGTCGACCCGTCCGACAGGCCGACACCGTTTCTCATCAAAAACATACCTCGTGTTTGTGACATTGCGTAAGTCTTAGTCCCAGCTTTCCGAGCTGGAGGCGACTTACTTCTCTCACTTGCAAAATTCACAAATCCCCCAAAAACACCTACTCTCCCCCCTTCTCCAGCATCGCGCTGCACGTCGACGACAAAGACTACCGCATCTACCGCAACTTCAAATACACCGACTACGCGATCCTGCAGCGCGCCGTGCAGCCGCTCTCGCCGCCGTTCCACAACACCAACATCGTGTGCATGAAGGCGCTCGACAAGCTCGAGAACCCGCTGCGCCCGCGCAGCGGCGCGTACCGGCTGCACGAGCTGCGGCAGATCTTCCAGACGGCGTACACGGCGTTTTGCGGGGTCGTGCGGAGCTGGGAGGACGACGGGAGCGGCGGGAAGGGAGGCGCCGCCGGCGGAGGAGGGGGGGACGGCGGCGTGCAGCTGCATACAGGGGACTGGGGGTGCGGGGAGTATTTGAACAGCAGGGTCGTGGTGGCGTTTTTGCAGGTCGCGGCGGCAAAGGCGGCGGGCGTGCATCAGCTGGTGTATCATTCGGAGCGCGGGGTGGAGGATTTGCAGGAGGCGCTGATGCTGATGGATGAGGTGTGGCCGGTGGGGACGGCGGAGGTGAGGGTGGATGAGCTGTTGCTCGCGCTTTACCGGCGCGGGTACCAGTGGGCGGAGGACGTTCGCGTGGAGGGAGTGCGGGCGGCAGCGGTCGCATGACAGATCCATTCAGCAAGAGCCAAAAAGCATTTTGGTGGGCTGAATAAACGTTACGATCTTTGGACTGGGGAGGACTGGAAAAAAGAAACTTTTATGGGGGCATTTCGTGGGTGAGGTGGGTTGTGGCTGTCTTCGCGCCTCACAACAACAAGCAGAACAGAGAGAAACGACTGAGAGAGAATATCAAAAAGGGTGTAAAGGGTGAACAAAGCATAGTAGGGACCGAAAAGTCATCTATAAAGGCTTACATCAGGTAAACAGAAACGTGCCAAAAAAGGTCCACAAAGGGAGAAAAGGGGAATGAAAAATTCTTACACCGTCCAACCGGCACTGGTAACAGCTGCGGTGACAATGGCAACAACCGCAACCACCAGTTCCAACGCAAAAGGCGCCAGGGTCCGCACATCTCCACTCTTTTGCGGCGTGAGGGGCTGTGGTCCGAAACCAAACTGCTTAACAACGAGCACACCGTAGGGCTGCCGCGACGACGCCCCCGTGGCCGGCAATCCTGCCAGCCCGTAGCCGAGCTCCTGCGGTGGCACTGCAGCTCCACTCGCCGCGCGTGTCACGAGAGCCATGGCTGCGAGTGCAGCGCCGCTTGTGGAGGTGCTTGATGAGGGTGACGGCGAGGACGTCGAGGGCGACGGCGACGAGGACGACGCCGAAGTCAGGGTGCCGGAATCGCTGGCACTATTGCCGCTGCTGGTCCTGCTATCGCTGATACTGTTGGTAGGGCTGCTGGTTGCGCTGTTGCTGGTGATGGTGCCGCTCGTTCCATTATTACTTGCTGTCGAACTGCTGATCCCGCTCGCGCAGCTTGTGCTGCGGCCGAGAACGCTCAAGTATGCCGTGGCGAGTGGAGTCTGGTGTGAGAAAAGCACGATAGTGATCTTGTCGCCACCAGTCGCGGTGTCGCACGTGGCCACGACGTCGAGCCACAAGCCGGTGACGCTCGGATTGGAACAGAGGGTGGTTAGCGGCGGAAGCAACACGGATACACCGGACCCTGTGCCTACACTGAAAGCCACCACGTAATCCGTGTACTGTTCGACTTGGAAACCACTAAAGCTGACCGTGCTGTTCGCATCATCAAAGAAATTGAGCGAGAAGTACTGGTACGTGTAGAGGGCAGAGTTGGCGGCTACGGTCGTGCAATAGTCCAACATTTCTGGCGCAAAGACAGTGCGACCCAATGCGTACCGGTACGAGAACTGCTCGAGCGTGTCCAAGAGGATCAGCCCGGCGTTCAACTTGGTCGCGTCTGCCAAGTAAGACTGGTACGTAACAGATGTGCTAGCGATAGGGTGGAAGGGCAGTTGTGCACTAATTGCACTGGCATCGGCAGCGAGGCTCTGGATGGACGAGGGAGCCGAAGCGATCGGTGTGGATGTTACAACGCTTTGAGACTGAGATTGGGAGGTGGATGTGCCAGTTTGGCTCTGGGATCCCGAGTTGGAAGCCGCTGGCGATTGGGTCGGAGAGCCAGCGGAGGGGGACGAGGACGTGGTGATCTTTACGCTGACGACGGTGTGCGCGGTTGAAAAGATTGTACTCGTGGCATACTCCGTGGTCTTTCCGTCGGTTAGCGTACTAGTAACGGTGACCATGTCTGTGTGAACGACGACTACAGTCGGCGCGACGGTTACGGTGCCCCCATCCCCACTTGCACTCTTGTTGCGTAACACCATCAAGATGACGATGGCGCATACCACGATGAGGACTGCAGTGATGGCCAAGCAGATTCCTGTTCCAAGTCGAAAAAGAACTTAGTTCCCATGGCTTGCACGCGTCAGACTCGATAAAAAAAAGGGCACTCACCAAGCGCAATCAGTCTGCGTCGGCTGAAGCCAGCCTTGGCCGGGGCGGCTGGCGCCGTTGCAGGGGGGTTTCCTGCACTGCGCTGCCAGGCCATCGGGTCCAGAGATTTGAACGACGGCGGAGGCGTGCGACGGGAGCGCTGCCCAAGCGTATTCCCGTCTCCGGTCCTGGTTGGTGAAAGCAGATTTGCTGACGTGATCGGTGTTAAAGGGGTCAACGGCGTCAAAATCGTCAACGGCTGGGCGGTTGAGGCCGAACTGGTCGGAGTCTGGGGGGGAAGGGAGGCCAGCATAGCCTGCGACTGCTCGAGTAAGGGCAGAATGGAATCAAACGACGGCCTTTCTTGCGAGGCGAAAGACAGACATCGATTAGTCAATTCCACGAAAGGGATCTGGACATCTGACGGGAAGTGCAAGGGGGGTATCTCTCCGCGTGCCAGGGTCGCCTCAAGGACGCTTATGCGGAGTTGGCCAAAAGGAACGGTGTAGGGACGGCCCAGCTGCCGATTTCTGAGAGGAGCACGCCAAACGAATACACGTCGCAGGCTTTCGGACCATGCGCAAAGTCGTTGTCACCGGACTGGAGATATGCTCGGCCGGGAACTGCCACTCTGGAGCCGCGGGGCGAGCCAGCCATGCTGGTTGACATTGTCTCGGCCTTGACTAGGGCGAGCCCAAAGTCGGCGAGCTTCGCGCGAGTACGGCCGTCGGCATCCTTTTCGCACAGCACGTTCATGGACTTGAGGTCGCGGTGGAAAATTGGGGCGGGCTTGTGCGTGTGGAGGTAGTTCATGCCGCTGGCGACATCGATAGCGAGCTGTAGGCGGGCGCCGAACGGCGGCAGATGGATGGATGAAGAGTCGTCGGAATGCTCAGCGGCGCTCGTGTACGTCTCAAACAGCGAGCCCATCGGCAAGTACTCCATGACAAGGGCGGACAAGCCGGGCTCAAGGATGCAGCCGTAAAACCGGACGATGTGCGGGTGGTTCAGCTCCGAGAGGATGCGGGCCTCGCGCTGAAAGTCCTCGGTGGCGCGCTTGGACAGAGATCTGAGGATGAGGGTCTTTACGACGACGGGGTGGTGGTCGTACGTGGCCCGGCGGACGACGCCGTAGCTGCCGGAGCCGATGAGGCCGTCGGCGGACGTGTCGATGAGGACGCGCGAGGAAGCAATAACGAATGCGGGTGGTGACAAGGACGACGACGACGATGACGGCGACGACGGCTGTGGCTGTAGCGATGAAGGGGACGATGGCGAGGATGGCGAGGACGGCGAGGAGGGCGGCAGCGGCGCTACCATCGCCGTGCTGCCGGCAGTGTCTTGCCTGGCTGCACCGGCTGCGACCAAGGCTTCCATTCGCTGTGGCTGGTAGATTTTTTTTTTTTTTTTTTTTTTTTTTGTGGAATTCTCAGTCAGTGCTCCACAGAGGGGTACAATACAAACCGTAAATTTTCAATTTGGAATTCTTGCTGACAAAAGACACGACAGAGATTTGCTTCTTCTCATTTCTTTTGATTTCCGTGGTCGGGAGATGAGGGAGACAGACAGACAGACAGACAGACAGACAGATAGAATAAAAGAGAGACAAGGGAAAGACAAGCTCATATGCGCATGAACATATTGCGCCTAAGGAAGGTGGGGTCGCTTCACTATTTATTTACCATCCTCCCAAGCCAGCGTTCGCACAGATGAAAACAAGGGCACAGAGCAGCACAAGAATCAGGCTATCGCCGCCGTAGTACACAAACTTCCCAAAGCACGACGTCGTTGGCACGACGCCGTAGCGGCGAGGATGCTCAGTGCCGCGAGTGCCATCCTCCTCGAAATCGGATTCGACGATTGTTATTATTCGAAGCCTACGAAGGTCCGCAACAAACGCACGCAGGTCACCCACCAAGAGGTCTGGGACCTCGAGTGCTGCAAAGTGGCCTCCCTGTTTCAGCTTGGCGTATCTAACAAGGTTGTGCTGTGTGACGAGGAATCAGATCAAAAGAACTACCGGCGCGAGCTCCTACGTTGTATTCCAGCCATTTCTTGGGCGGCCTCGAGATTTCGCGAGGAAAAATTGCAACAGCGGCGGGTTGTTTCGTATACTCTGGTCTAATGTGAGATGCTCGTCTTTCTTGCAGGGTCGCTGGCTCTGATGCTTACGTGCATGGAAATGATTCAGCGGTATCTCCTCTTTGTAGAGTCGGAACGATGAGGCTATCGTTTCCGTAAACCAGTATATAGACACGATCGTCAGGATCTCATCAATGAACGCCCTTATCACAGACTTGGTTTAGTTTGCGAATCTCACACACTCGTGCAAACTGACTCATCCATTCCGAACGACGACCAAAACTTTTCACCCAACCACGCGAGAAGCCCAACCGGCGAGTCATTAAGCCCCACGCCGAGGGTGTACGGCTTCGTCGCCTGGATTCGGTAGTACCCGGTCTCCTCGTTTGCAAACTTGATCAGGTGCCGCAGGGCGGCCGCATCGTCTTTCGCGAGCGCCAAATCATAATTGATTGCGAGAAGCGGGATCATCGGCAGATAAGTTGGATGGAGCGGCAAGGGAGCAAATGCCATGTTCAGGTGATACGCTGCGCGACATAAAAAAAAACGAGCAGATGAATCGACCCAGTTTCGCGAGAAGCACTCAGCAGCTAACCCATGCACCGGTCCGGATAGTTCAGTGCAAGCGCCCTGACAACGCCAGATCCCCAGTCGCCGCCTTGAGCGATAAAGCGGGGGTATCCGAGCACCGTCATCAGCTCGGCAAAGATGCTTGCAATGTCATTAAGCTTGAAGCCCGGTTTCGTCGGCTTCGACGAAAACGCGAATCCTGGTACTGACGGGACCACAACGTGGAAGGCTGCGTCCAGCGGGTTGTTTGGCGCGGCGAGCGGATCGAGGACTTTATGGAATTCGTAGAACGAGCCTGGTGCGCCCAACCGTGAGCGACGCTTCACCACAACGAGAAAAAACAAAAAGAAAAAAAAGGACGGAGTTGACAACCCACCTGGCCACCCATGTGCGGCAATCAGAGGTATCGCATCGAGGCGAGGCGATCGGCGATGCAGAAAGTGAATGGTGAAACCCTGTATCTCGACCGTGAACTGAGGCAGACGGTTAATAACCTCTTCGTGGTACCGCCAGTCGTATGCGTTGGACCAGCGATCAAGGAGCATGAGAAGGTCTGCGCGTGGAATGCCTGGGCGAAGAGGTGAAAAGGGGAGATCGACCACGGAGCATGGAGCAGCGAGAACGACCGCAGCGGGAAGTCTCCCTGAGGTGCGAGTGATCTTACCCTGGTTGAATCCGGACTCATCCGAGATGGAATCCGGCACGCGCGAAGCCCGTAGACGCGCCTTCAAGTCGGCAATAGCCGCATCCTCGATCTTGAGCGCGAACGGCCGTGGCTGAGACATTTGTTGCTGTTGCGAAAAGAAACCAAAAATTGACCCTCGTTCGAGCGTCCAAACTGCAACCTTGCAGGCAAGCCCGAGCAGGAGACTTCCAGATGATTCATCATCAGAAAAAGGGTACACCCCAGCTAAAGAAGCACCACCGCTGAATGGGGACAAGAGATACCATTTGGTGGTTTCCCTCGCGGGCAACTTACCGTACGAACAATCTCAACTCACGGGCATTCGGTGATTCCCCATGCCGGCAGTTTTCTGCTAATCTTCAGCAGAAACCTCATGTTCAAGAGTTTCTGCTGCTTGTGGCGCCGCACGCGTAGAGCCGTTGCTCCTCCGCCTCCTTGTTTCTGTGCACAAACGAGACGCTGGGGGGACGGCAGCGAGCACACTGAAACAGACACTCTCAATTTTTTTTTTCTTCTTTTTTTTTTGTTTTTTATTTAATTGCTTTGTTTTGTTTCTGCTGATCCGAAGGGACGACGACGACGACGACGATAAGGTTGGCCCCCTCTCATCCCTTTCGCCGCGCCCCGTTGGCCCACTTGCAAACCGATGGCGGCGGCAGGCTCATCGACGACCACCAACCACCACCTCCGCGGCCACGTTTCGCTACACCAGGCAGCTTCCAAAGACGAGCACTGCTCACGCATGTGGTCCATCGTGTGCCTGGTTGGGTCCGGTGTGTGCTGTCCGATGGAACGCGGACATGCAATCTGATGGAATGATCAGCATTTTCTTGGAGGGCCACTCTCATCTTCTCCGCTCGGGCCGTCTGCATTTCGCAAAACTGATCACACAGAACCCCCTGCACTCAACTAGGCGCGAAAATGTCTGAGAACGAAGCCGCGGATCAAGCTGGTAAGGGTCGGACGTGTCGCCGCTAAGTTTCTTGTTTCTAACGAATGCATCCATCTAAGCTCATAACGCCCCTGCTGGTTGCAGCAAGCACAATTCTTTGGTGCACGACTTCTTCATTTCTTACCGGGTCGACCAGTCGACCCAATCCAAGCTAGCCTCCGATTTGCAAAAAACTTTGGAGAACGTCGGCGACCGACTGTTCGCGGCTGGTCTTAGAGTTTATCTGGACAAATTATGCATCAAAGATGCTGCACGTTGGGAGGATGAGTTTCTAACGGGCCTCAAAGGATCCACTGCAGTGATCCTGCTTCTCACACAAAGGTCCTGGAATATTTTGATAAACCACTTGAAGAACGGAGTAAGTCGAGTTTTTCTTGTGTTCACTGGTGTTTTCTTATTTCACTCTGTGCCTGCCTGTCTGTGCCTTAGGTTGCAGACAATGTTTTGAAAGAAATTCAGCTTGCGCTGCAACTTGAAAAAATCATCATTCCTGTCTGTGTGAAGGATGAGGTGAGAGCACGACTTTAGGCACATTAGTCTAAACTTTTTGCATAGAATGAAACGAGCTATTTCAGCTTTGATAACCAAGATTTGACCATTTTGGAAAGGGAGGAATTTGCGGAACTAAAACAAGCAGTTCACGGAATAAGATGCCGTCAGATGATCCAGATTGATTTGAAGAGCTTTCCACAATCCATCTTCTGCATATTGAATGCTGCTTTTCCTGCACAAGTTTCTGAAGCTTCAATGGCCAGTGTTCCTGCTCCTTCAAGTTCATTCAGCACCAATGATGATCATATGAGAGCCATTGCAACCAATCTTGCCTCTACTGGTTACTGCATTGTCAGTGGAATTGGTGGGGTGGGAAAGTCGACAACTGTTCAACTATTCACCCAGATTGCGATGGCCACTTTGGCTAGTGGGCCAACCAGCTCTCACAGCATTTTTGAGTCACCTTTCTATGATCACGTATATTGGATCAATTGTTCAAGTCATCACTCTGCCTTGAATAGCTTTCAAGATATTTTCAGTTCAACCAGCGATGATGAGACTTTGGCTGCCTTGAGCGACTTGTTGATGAAGAAGGGCCGATTCCTGATGGTGCTGGACAGTGCTGATGATACCAGTGTGTTGGAATCGATTTTTGGGGAGCTATCTTTTGACCAACTCATTGGTGGTGACTTTATAGTCACTACCAGGTTAGAAGAGATACCAGAAGGCAGCTTCCTCTCTCTTCTCATGGACCGCTCTGAGGATAGATCACAAAGGATTCTGGATGTGACTGTTTGGGACATCGATAAGACGAGATCCTACGTGCTGCAGTGTTGTCCTGATCTTCAGGCTACTTCAGCAGCAGTCCTTGATTCCTTGTTGGAAACTGTTGGAGGCTTTCCCATCGTTATTGCCCAGCTTGTGGCTTATTACAATCATTGCAAGCCTTCCATCTCTGAACTGGAAGCGGCCCTCAAAGTTATTTTTACTGAAGGAGGTGACACCAAGACGGCATCCCTTTCAGAATTGGTGAAGCTGAGTATCAAGAAAATGGAGACTTCTGATGTGGGAACTCTTGCAATTTTCGCGTATGGCTGCATGGGCCTTGTTGATGGTGCAAAAATGCAATTCAAACTTTTGGAGGCATTGATTGAAGAAATTTGCAAGGAAAGGAGCCTACCTGTGGAAGACTTTGATGGTATGTTTTAACAGTCAACCCTTGTTCCCTCTTCTCACAAATTGTTCAGCTTTGGAAGTATTAGATCTGTTGAAGTCGAGTGGAATTCTCCGCCAAATATCTGGGGATGGCATTTATTCTGTTCATAAGTTGCATCAGGAAATTATAAACACTGAAAGCTCGAAAATTACAAGTTGTAACCTTTCCACTGTTTTCAGCACCACTTGTGAAGCTATCCTTACAGTCATGACGCCGAATGGCCTGTACTCCAAGGAGCAGTGTTCAATGTCTAGCCATGTTGAGCATGTGGATCAGTTTGGATCAAGGCTGAAGTGGACAAAGAAATTGTTTGCCTTGAAGACTATGAATGCCCAGCTTCAAATGTTTTTTTCTCGGTACCAATCTGGCTATCACAAGTTGAAAGAAGTGATTGCAAAGGCAGAAGAGGTGTTTGAGACGAAGGAGGATCCAACTGTGATGTGGGCTATCAAGTACCTTGCAAGAGCTGCTTCCAACCTTGGGTACTTTGATGAGGCAGACAAAACCTTTCAGACTGTGCTTGATGTTGAAACTAAACGGACTGGATCAAGGGATACCAAAAGTGTGGCATCTGTCTTGAATGAAATGGGGCTCAATCTGCAAAGTCAGGGCAAGTTTGACTCTGCTCTGAAGTGTTTTCAGGAGGCCTCCGATATCTATATCAAAGTGCATGGAACAAAGGTGCACACTGATGTGGCTTCATTACTGTCCAACATGGGATTAGTTGCACAAAGCACAAGCAATTACGAACTGGCGATGCAGTACTACCAAGAGTCGCTTGATGTTCAGGAAAGCCTGCTTGGCACTAGAACACATGTTGCGATTGCAACAATTCTGAACAACATGGGCCTGACTGCCTCTAGTCTTGGAAAGTACCAAGAGGCCTTTGGATTCTATGAAGAGGCTATGAACATACAGAAGGAAGTGTTTGGAACGTCAGTACATTTGAATATTGCGCACTCTTTGAGCAATATTGGCCTAGCACTGAACAGCCTCGAGAAATATCAGGAGGCTCTTGAGAAATTTCAGGAATCTTTGGATATCAAGGGCCAGTTGCTGCAATCAAAGGATCATGCTTCTGTGGCTATTACACAAAATCTCATGGGGTTGAGTTTTGCTGGTCTTGGTCAGCACGACAAGGCTCTCCAATATCATCAAGAGTCCTACAGCATTCTTGTGAGACTCTTCCCAACTAAAGAGCACCCAGACATTGCTCTTGCGCTGGGAAATATGGCTAAAGCTCAAATGAGCTTGGGACGCTCCAAAGAAGCTTTGACCCACTCCCGTGAATCCTTGGCAATTTTGGAAAAAGTACATGGAACAAGAAAAACGGCAGAGGTGGCAACCATCCTGAACAATATTGGATTGATTGAAAGCTCCGAAGGTCACTTTGCAGAGGCATTTACCGCATTTCAAGAAACTCTGGAGATACAAACTGAAGTCTTTGGCACAAGGCAGCACCCAAGTATTGTTGTGACATTGAGGAATATGGCTCTCCTAGCTGTGAACAAAGGCGATTTCACTGAAGCAATTAAACTGTTCAAGGAATGCCTTCCTATTCAAACTGCTGTACTTGGGACAAGGAATCATGCAAATGTTGCACTTACTCTGAACGATTTGGGCTTTGTTTATACAGCTCTTCAGCAATTTGCTGATGCAAAAGAGTGCTATGTTGAAGCTATGGATATTTACAAAGAGGTGTTTGACTCGTTAGATTATGAGGAAGTGGCTGTGCTACTGAAGAACTTTGGCATCCTTGCAAGTATTCAGGGAGACAACGACGAAGCTCGAAAACACTATCAGGAAAGCTTGGATATATTTGTCAAAGTGCTTGGTTCAAAGAACAATATAAATGCCCTCAATGTGCTGAGCTCGTTGGGTTCTATCACTCAGCAGCAGGGCAACTTTGGGGAGGCATTGAAATACTTTGAGGAAACGTTGGATGTTCTGACAAACCTGTTTGGAACAAGAGAACGTATTGACGTTGCCAACACGTTGAACAACATAGGGCTTGCTGCATCAAACCAAGGCGATCTGGGGAAGGCTATTGAGTGCTTTCAGGAGTCAGTGGATATCAGAGTAAAAATTCTTGGAACAAAGGAGGATGAAAATGTGGCCACAATCCTGTTCAACATTGCAAATGCATCTTTGGACTGTGAGAACTTTGATCAAGCTGTATTGTACTCGACGGAAGCGTTGGAAATATCAAAGAGAGTTTCGCCTGACAGTACATGGATTCAAGTAATGGAAGATTTCATTGTCAAGGCGAAAGAGATGCAAGCCACAAAGAACACTTAAGAAGTGGAATTTTGACCAGACCCTAGTAGCCATTCATTCATTCTTTGGTGACCTCTTCAAAACTATACGTTGACTTCTGCAAGTTTGCCTTTCTAGCTGCTTTGTGTTGTGTTCTATTTGATTACACAACTGAAAGGACAGCCTCTGGTTTCAAAGTTTGGTTTTTTACTTTCAATTTCAGTTGTGGTGGTATCAGCGGCCCTCAAAAAAGCGTGTAGAATAAAAGGAAAATCGTTTGCCCCGTCCAAGTGCCGAGCTGCGCAGTGCCTGAAACAAATTTGGGATGCACGAAACGTTTTGTGGTCCACTGGTGTTTGGTGAGGGCCCATCAGGAAAGAAGGTCCCGCAGAGGATTTCGGCGGCGTTGCCGGTGTAGTTGCTGCCCTGCCTCTCTCATCGGTCCGCTTACGGTTAAGAAAGAAAATCGATCAACAACAGAAGGGACTATTGCTTGGGTCCAGAATGAAGATTTCTTTGACTCGAAATCAAGAGATCACCCCGTCAGAGAAACGTGACGACCTGCATTCTTTCTTCTTGAGGAAGAGGAAGTGCGTCAAAAATTTGGGGGGGAAACTCAAGGGGGGACAGAAAAAACATTGCCGAGTGGAAGAAGCAGTCGCAAAGGGAAATATGAACGTGGCGAGCTGCACAAGAACAAAGTCGCGTCCCGCTTTGCAAAAGATCGAAAAGGATCCAACATACCCTTACCACCATAGGAACTCGCTAAGAGGACAAATGAACAGAGACGCGCAAATAAGCAGTAGCGCCACAGGCCGCAGCGCCTTTAATCTGCACTTGCCTCCGACTACCTCAAACAAACAATTCGAGACGGTAAGGAAGGTCACCCACTTCCAGCAAATTTGCGCCTCGTGAAGGAAACACAGATCTCAAAAGGTTCCAAAAAAAAGAAGCAGTATGCAGGGCGAAGGGGAGAGGAGCCTTACGGAAGAAAAATGGAGTCACCATCCGCAAGGAGGCAAAGGAAGAGATTTCGAGCGATGGCGAAAACGATGGGGCACAGCGCACGTCCTAAGGGAGAATACCAAAGAAGGATAGAAAGATGTGTCCGACAAGGAGAGGTACGCGCTTCGAGAGGGAAAACTGAAGGAGGCTCCGTGCCTTGAATTGTAAGAAAACAAACTCGCGTTCCGTTTTGCCAAATCACAAAACAACGAACAAACATGGAAGAAACTCTCGCAGCAGCAAAGAATCCCATTCACCTCCGTCTGAACTTAGGAAGAAGAAATCAATAAATCAAGCCACCCTCGTAGATATACAAAGAACAGAGATGCGTAGGCCATGCACATCAAACGTCTTTGTATTACGAGCGCGAAACAAAATGGAAATCAGGACTTATATTGAGCAACAAAAAAGGCAAAAAGAAAGGGGAACCCGCCTCGAAAAAGGCAGACGCCATCAGCGAGCAAACGCGCTCGGTGCGGACGTTGGATTGGAAGGACTCATCTCGTTGCACTCCGCGAAAATGGGGGCAGAAGCGAGGAGAAGTTCGAGGTCACCCAAGATCCGGGATGATCGTCCACGAGGGTAGTGAGGGACAGGTAGGACACCTTTAAAATCATAGTATAAGGGGGCGATCAGAGAAAGAACCGTGGCGTTCCAGAGAGAGACAGAGAGAGTGTGTGTGTGTGAGTGAGAGTGAGAGAGTGAGAGCGTGGGACAGAGAGAGAATTCTTAAATGTCGGCGGACTCCTTGTGGTGTAACCGCTTGATTTTCATTTCCTCTGGCAGTAAACCGATTCTGTGCCGTCGCAAAGCTTCCTACTGGTCAACGAGGGGTGGAAATTAGGGATAGGACACCTATAAAACTCACAGTAACGCAGAGAGATAGAGAAAAGAAGAGTGGCGGATCGGAGAGAGAGAGTGTGTGTGTGTGTGAGTGAGATAAGTTAGTCTCACTCCACCACCTGGAGCCGGGCACAGTAACGCAGAGCGATCAGAAAAAACAACTGTGGCGGATCAGAGAGAGTGTGTGTGTCTGTGTGATGAGTTAGTCTCACCGCGGGTCGTAGCGAGTAACAAGACGCGAGCAAAACCCTCGGGGGTTCTCAAACGGATGTCGGCGACCTGACCCGCGAGTGGTGACCGCTTGATCCTACTTGCGCCAGGCGCAAACTGTTGGCGAGCCCGTCCAGGATCCACTGGGCTTGCCGTGGACCGATCTCGTCCCCTGACGCAGAGATTTACGGCAACCGATCGCGAGAATAGATCAAGTTGGGGCGCACAGACACGGTAACTTGAAGCCGTCCCTCGCATCAGACTTAGACGCGAGTGGCGCGAATCGTGTGCGGTGCGAGTCTGCCGGAGACTAGGCGAGCGGTCGAGAGGGTTGGCAGGGAAGGGATGGGGAGACAATTTTTTGTCCTGTGAATTTTTTTCGCGTTGGGAGCTGTTTTGTGTGCAAGACACAGAAGCGCCTTCGGCTCGCGTCGTCGATTCGCCAAAAACTCGAGTTTTCAGCGCGCAAGACCATCGGGACACTCACAGACGATTGGTTTGAACGAGCCTTCTGGCGGAAAGCGAGGAGCAGCCCAACAGAAATTCCGCACGTATCAAAAGCTTCTTGTTCTTCCTATTGGGCTCGAAAACCCCGACTGCCCCGTCCTGCTGGGCATATCCCCAAGGGTATTCCCGGAAACCGCTGTGCAGTGACAGGCATCTTTTGTTGTTCGACAGGATCTTAGATTTCTGAAGTTTGAGTCGAGGGGCACGAAGAATTAGCATATCCCCAACGGCGCAACATTTGTCGGCGCTCTTGGGAAGACCATCAATTCTATTTAAATGATCCGCAGTGTTTGGTTAACTCTTTTAGTTGACGAGTTTGCTCAATCAAGGGGCCCCCGCTTACTGACTATAGAGTATTCCTATTGATCGAAAAACTAGTTCGGGAAAATGCCTATAAAAGAATATGTATTGAATATTCAAAGTTCAAAAGTACATGTGGACAGTTTCGCGTTCACCATCTTCTCAAAAGTCGAGGACAAGACGAAGAAAATGTAAAATAGAAACATTCTAATAGCGCTTAATCCACCTCTTCGACAGTTGGCCCTCCCGCCCCGCCAGCCCCTGATGATGCACCGGCACCAGGGAAACCGCCCGGTGCCGACCCGTTCGAATACATCTTGGTCATTATAGGACGTGCAGTCGCCTCAAGTTCCTTCTGCCTATGCTCAAATTCATCTTTCGACGCCTCCTGATTGCGATCCAACCAGTTGATAGCATCGTCAACGGCAGCTTTGAGCTTGTTCTTCTCGCTCGCATCCAGCTTGCTGGAAACGCTCTCGTCGTTCAGGGTGTTGCGTAGGTTGTACGCGTACGACTCGAGTCCGTTCTTTGCCTGAATGCGTTGGGCAGCTTCCTCGTCCTCGGCCTTGTACCGCTCCGCATCAGCAACCATACGGTCGATTTCCTCCTTGGACAGCCGGCCCTTGTCGTTGGTGATGGTGATCTTGTTCTGCTTGCCCGTCGACTTGTCAACGGCCGACACGTTCATGATGCCGTTCGCGTCAACGTCGAACGACACCTCAATCTGTGGCACTCCGCGCGGGGCTGGCGGAATACCGGAGAGCTCAAACTTGCCTAGCAAGTTGTTGTCGCGAGTCCGTGTTCGCTCGCCTTCGTACACCTGGATGAGCACGCCCGGCTGGTTGTCCGCGTACGTCGAGAAGGTTTCTGACTTGCGCGCAGGGATCTGCGTGCCGCGTTTGATAATGGGCGTAAATACTCCCCCGGCGGTCTCTATGCCGAGCGAGAGCGGCGTCACGTCGATGAGCAGGACGTCTTTCGTCTTTTCAGAGTTGACGCCAGAGAGGATGGCCGCCTGCACCGCTGCGCCGTACGCGACAGCCTCATCGGGGTTGATCGACTTGTTCAGCTCTTTGCCGTTGAAGAAGTCCGAGACCAGCTTCTGCACACGCGGGATGCGGGTCGAGCCGCCGACGAGGACAATGTCGTGCACTGCGCTCTTGTCCATCTTGGCATCGCGCAGCACCTTCTCGACGGGCTCCAGCGTCGAACGGAAGAGGTCCTGGCAGAGCTCTTCGAAGCGCGCACGGGTGATGGACGAGTAGAAGTCGATGCCTTCGTAGAGTGAGTCGATTTCGATCGAAGCCTGAGCCGAGCCTGACAGGGTGCGCTTGGCGCGTTCGCATGCAGTCCGCAGCCGCCGGACGGCACGGAGGTTGGAGGATAGGTCCTTCTTGTATTTTCGCTTGAACTCTTGCATGAAGTGCTCGACGAGGCGATTGTCGAAATCTTCGCCACCAAGGTGAGTGTCTCCAGCCGTAGCCTTCACTTCGAATACGCCCTCTTCGATAGTGAGCAACGAAACGTCGAAGGTTCCGCCGCCGAGATCAAAAATGAGGACGTTCTTCTCGCCCTTGTGCTGCTTGTCGAGGCCGTACGCGATTGCTGCTGCCGTCGGCTCGTTGATGATGCGAAGGACGTTAAGCCCGGCAATTACACCGGCATCTTTGGTTGCCTGCCGCTGCGAGTCGTTGAAGTAGGCGGGGACAGTTACGACAGCGTTGGTGACGTTAGTGCCAAGGTAAGCCTCGGCGGTCTCCTTCATCTTGAGCAGGACCATGGACGAGATCTCTTCGGGAGTAAACAGCTTCTTTTCGCCCTTGTACTCGACTTGAATGACAGGCTTCCCGCTGCGGTCGACGACCTTGTATGACCAGTGCTTCATGTCCGACTGCACCTCAGGGTCGGCAAACCGTCGGCCAATGAGCCGCTTGGCGTCAAAGACAGTGTTGGTGGGGTTCATTGCGACTTGGTTTTTGGCGGCGTCGCCAATGAGCCGCTCCGTGTCGGTGAAGGCGACATAGGATGGAGTTGTCCGGTTTCCTTGATCATTGGCGATGATTTCGACTCTTTCGTTTTGCCAGACGCCGACGCAAGAGTACGTCGTTCCAAGGTCAATTCCGACTGCGGTTGATGACATGGTGTTGTTTATGGGTTGTGGATAATTGTTGATTGCGATTGCAGTGGGTATTCAATTTGTTTGATTTTGGGAAGAATGTTGACAATTACAGTGAGGGTCACCAGCATTTATAGGGGACGATTGAGGCTGGCACACACACACACACTCTCTCTCGCTCTCTCTCTCTCTCTCTCTCTCTCTCTCTCTCTCTCTCTCTCTCTCTCTCTCTCTCTCTGTCTCCCCCCCAGCGCCTCTGTCTCTCGGTGCTCGCGCCTTCCTGTCCGAGAACCAGACGGAACATTCCAAGAACATTCGAGACCCTTCGCGCACGTGCGCAAGACTTTTCTCGTTTGTTTTGTCTTTTGTTTTGTCTTTTTTGTTTTGCGTGCAGAGAAGCCTTTCGAAAACAGTGGGTGACACAACGGCAATTAAAATTGTCGCAATGAGATTTGTCAGCTTACACA